>PVKS010015990.1:0-44857 GCA_004027875.1 Aplodontia rufa
TCCAAGGAATTTATAGTAACATATATATGATTGAAGATATATCTTTTTTTTATTAGAAGTATATAGAGATACAAGTGAGGGGGAAACATTATCAAACCATCAGTAACCAATGAATATATACTTTGTTATCCAAGGGTAATGCCAAAACATGGATGACCACCTTGGGTTTCACCTGTTGCAGTTTCCCCCAGAAGAACTCATGCGTTAAATGGGTATCTCGTGGAGGAATGACATCGGCTTCTGGGATAGTTCCCCCATCTTCCCACTCTCCAGTCTCCTCTTAGTTCTTCATACACCTTTCCCCCTCCTCATCCCCCTCCCTACGCCTCCAAGTATCCTAGGGAGCCATCCCCCTATTACTCTGAGAATCATACAATTTGAAGTTATTGTTAGGTTAGCCGTCTAACCTACCGCTTCCCCATATATTCTAGCATCCACAGATGAGAAACCATTCGGCCCTTTAGTCTCTGAGATTGGGATACTTCATTTAGCATAATTCTTTCCATCTCCATCCATTTGATTTCAAAAGCCATAATATCGTCTTCTCTAATGGCTGAGTAGTATTCCGTTGTATATATGTACCAAAGTTTTTGTATCCACTTGTCGAGTGAGGGGCATCTGGGTTGGTTCCATAGTCTAGCTATAGTAAATTGAGCTGCTATAAACATTGAGGAAGCCACATCACTATAATACGCTAATTCTAACTCTTTTGGGAAAATACCCAGGAGTGGGATAGCTGGGTGGTAAGGTGGTTCTATCCTTAATTTTTTTGAGGATTCTCCACACTGCTTTCCATAGTGGCTGAACCAGTTTGCAGTCCCACCAGCAGTGTAACAGTGTTCCTCTTTTCCCACAGCCCCTCCAGCATGAAGATATATCTTTGAACTTGTTTATCTAGCCCTGATGGCATTATACAAAACATGATATTTAAAAATACTTTCTATCTTATCATCAATGATTGCTAGTATAGTCATTTATTAATATGTGATCATGATGATACTTGGTCTATATGCTTGTAAAGTGGATCCCTCTTATTAGGTAAAAATATTCTTAATTATTCATAGAAACGTGTAACCCTCCATGAGAACATTTTAACTAAATGTAGCAAGGACCAAGGCATAGTTTATTGATCACTTTGGGTAGAACATCAGGGAATGTTCCAGCAGAGTGCAGCAAAAGCCAGTTATTGTAAAACATACTCTTGTCTTTCCTTCAGATTTTTAAAATGATGAGTATAAGCAAGAAGAGATTCTGGAACAGCACTGGTTGTTCACTGCTGCCCTCATCCTCTGAGAAGGCTTCAAACAAGAAAAACTTTCTCTAATTCTAAACTGAGCAACATAGATTCTTTTAAAAGAAGAAACATGGTGGTAGCTTAAAATAACATAAAAATAACAACTTTTGTTTTCACTTTTAAATATTACATTTTTTAAAAAAAGAGAGGTATAGTGAGAGAGAGAGAGAGAGAATATGAATCAAATTTTATTTAGTTTTTCATGTGGCTTTCATTGATCCAACACTTTTTTGTGTATGTGATGTTGGGGTTTGAACCTGCATACTCGTACATACCAGGCAAGTGCCATGACCTCTGAGCCACTGCTCTAGCCCTAAGTATGACTTTTAGAATGAGTTATATGCTTTTTGTTTTTTAAAGAGAGAGAGAGAGAAAGAGAATCAACTTTATTTAATTTTTCATGTTACCTGTGTTTCTCTGACACTTAGTTGTGTACATGGTGCTGGGGTTTGAACCCAGGTCTTTATGCATGACAGGCAAGCACTCCAACCACTGAACAATGGCTCTAGCCCCTATTTGACTTTTTAAAAGTATGTGGTAAATATCAGAATTCTTTGTCAGAAAATATATGTAAGAGAAGGAAATAAAAATTACCTTAACCCCAACAGCCAGAAAGAAATCCTATTTTAAATTTAGTATATATTCTTCTAGATTTGTGAATGTGTGGTATTGTGTGTATATATAAATAAGAAATAGAAAAAATTTTTAAAATGGGGCCATATGCTACATTACTGCTTGGAAAGTGTTTTTTTCCTCATGTAAATATAAATCACATATAAGATTATAGCAACTGTAGATTTTAATAAGTATAGTTATTCTTGCTGCTATTTTCAATAGATGTAAGATATGCTTCTGCCTTTTTAAAAAAATGTGGCCTGCTGGTTCATAGTGACATGTAAGTAATTCATTTCACTTTGGTGAATAAATATTATTCTGATGTAGACCACTGTATATTTGATGTGTACCCGAAGGGATAAACATTTACCACTGCAGATTAACTGATTTTTCTTTCTGTTGGTGATTTACTTTAAGAAGCTTCTCTTTCTAACTTCAAACCCAATTTTAGAGAAAGAGTGATTTTTTACTAGCATTTGATTACATAGTGATGATACCTAAAATGTGCATGGTGCTTTTTGAAAATATCAGTTAATTCGGAAACTAGATGTCCAACTTTTCTTGCTTTCCATCTGCCAACATTCACTTACTTTTGATTGCTTATTCAAATTCCTGCTTTAAAAGAAAAGTTATCCATTATGTTTACAATGTGTCAATTTAAGAAAAGAAGTCTAAAACAGTATACTTGACTTTCAACAAAGACAATAGAGCTGTTTACCACAGAAACGTGCTATAGGTTTAAAAAAAATGTAGCAAGTGCTAATTGGGGCTGGGGGTGCAGCTCAGAGGTATAGTGTTTAGCATGTAGGAGGACCCAGGTTGCATCTCCAGCACAGGAAAAAAAAAAAAAAAAGCAATCAAGCTAACTATTTATTTTGTACATGAGCACATCTATTTGGATTATATCTGGCACATTAATGTTCTGGAAGAATTCTGAGTTAGGAGAGTACTTGGCGTGACCAGACTAATGACTCTTCCATCAGAAGTGAGTGTTCCTTCCCAGACAGGCTAAGACAGTGATGACAGTGAGTGCCTGAGATCCAACACTAGCCGATTCAGGAGCTAGGAGATCAACAAAATGATAAACTGTAGGTAGGTTAGAGAGGTCACAGAAGCTACCCATCAAGGGGCAGAGGCTTTAGCAGGCCTGGCTGTGGGGTAAGTCTGGCTACAAAAGCGCTAGTGTGGACTAGTTCCTTAGCAGAGAACATCTGCCTCTGCTCCTGGGGACAGGAGCAGCCTGGTCTATAGGAACACTGTGTGGGGGGTGGGGTTGCAGAGACAGGGCACAGCCTGCTTCTGAGAGTTACCAGGATCTAAGATTGTACATACTGATTATTATACAGTGAGTAAAGTATACACATATGTAGGAAAGAAACAGAAAAGCATAAACATATCTTGCAGTGTTTTATCATCTAAGTTGGTGAACTTCAAAAATTGCAGATGCCCCAGAAAAAAATTAAAGGCCTGGAGGAGATATTCACTTTACCAGAATGAGTATATTAGGATATTCAGAGACCAACTTTAGTTTCTGTACTTGTTTCAAAGATGAAGTCTTTCAAGACTATGCAAGCCACCTACAAACTGTTTTAATTGGGGTAAGAAGCCACCAGGGGGCAGACATGATTTGATAAAAATTATGATCCTGATGAATAAAGCCCAGGTGGGAAGTGAAAAACACCACTTCATTCCTCTTTGAACTATAGCAAATAAAATGAAAAAAAAAAGTTAAGTAAAATTTACAAGGTAGAATTCACTTCTTAATTTGGTATAAAAAGGTGTATTTTCTTTTTTTTTTGAGTTTTCAGTTATTCATTTTATTCATTGGCATTTTTAGCTTCAGCCACCAATGACAGTCTTTCTCAGATCTGACGTTAACTAGTGATTACCTTGGCTTTCTAATCATCATGTAGTTGGAAGTGCACACACACTTTGTGTGTATGTATATGATTTTCTTTTTAAAAGAGAGGAAGGGACAATGAGAGAGAAAAAGAGAAAATCAATTTTATTTAGGTTTTCATTTGGCTTTCATTGCTCTTACACTTTGTTGTGCATGTGGTGCTAGGGTTTGAACCCTCATCCTTGCGCATGTGAGTCAAGCATTGAAACTGCTGAGCCAATGGTTTTATTCTTTTCAGTTCTGTCTTTTTTTTTTTTTTTTTTTTTTTTTTTTTTTTTTTTTTTTTTTTTTTTTTTTTTGGTTTTTTTTGTGTTTTTTTTATTTTTTTTTTTTTTTTTTTTTTTTTTTAAGAGAGAGGGACAGTGTGTGTGAGAGAGAATCATTTTAATTTAGTTTTTCATGTGGCCTTTGTTGCTCCAACACTTTGTTGTGTACGTGGTGCTGGGTTATGGCGCCGCCATAACCAATGAGCCACCCTCCAGCCCCTTGAGGAACAAATGGTTTTAGCAAGGTGATATATGGAGGTACACAGGGAAACTTCTTGTCTGTCATTTCAAAAAAATAGGGAATTGGCTACTCTCTTATCAAAAGGGAGAACCATCCCTTTCCCAAAGAGCCTTTTTCTTCTGCTAACTAGATGCTGCTTGAAATGTATACATTTGATGCTTAAGAAGTTCTAATATTTGCCTTGGGTTTAATCAAGAGGGAAGCATTTAAAAGTACAGATTCCTAAGCCAAACTCTGGATACAGTGAATTTTGAGGGAGAAGGGATTTATTTTTAAAAAGGTTTTCCAGTGATTCTGATGCAAGCTCCAGGAAAATGCCCAGCAACTTTTTCTGTCTTGTAACTTGTGAGAAGTACACTAGTACGAGAATTTCTGAGAACTAACTTTTTAAAAAATTTACCTTATCTGAAATAGGCATTTAAAAACATCTACAAAGAGTACATATAATATGGTTTAAAACATAGGTTTTAACATGATTTTGTAGACAGTTTTATTGGGCAGACCACATTTAATGAAGTTTCTTTCTTTTTTTTTTTTTTCAGGGCTGAGGACTTAACTTGAGGCCTTGCGCGTGCTAGGCAAGCGCTCTGCCACTGAGCTAAGTCCCCAACCCCTTAATGACGTTTCTTATTTGGAAGTTCCCCTTCTCTTCTTCTGATGGCCATATAATTAAAGATTTATTTTTAAATTTTTGGAAATGAAAATGTACTTTCTTGTTCAACTGCTATTCAAAAAAGATCTGGAATGCCAGAGTAATAGTTGGAAGTTCCCTTTTTATAACTTACGAGATTTAGTCATTCTGAGAGTAACATGTATGAGTGAATGTTCACAATCATGTTATGACAAAAAATTAAAAATAGTATGTTATTGGATATAAGAAAATGTTTTATATGGTCATTAATACCTCTTTTAAACTGTGAATGAAAGGGAAATGATTTCATTCTAGTTTATAGACAGGAAACTGAGTGATGAGGAGGAAAAGCACTTATCTAAGAATATTCTGATGTATGATAGACATGAAGAATAGTACTAGATTATTTAATTTCCATGCCATTTTTTTTTATCCACCCTATTACAATAACTGGAGAAGTGTTCCTCCCTTCCCTATCCTATGTTTAGATTTAGAGACAGGTTATAAATCCAGTTGTTGTCTTCCAACTTAAACCTCCTTTATCCAATGGGTTATTGTTAATTAATTCAAAGCATGATGATGATAAGACAAACAGACACACTTTTGAGAAACAGTCTTGCCAGGTGATTTAGGCCTTGTAGAGATGGATGCCAGATTGCCTTCCAGTTATCCCCATCCCAGCTGGCTCAGAAACTAAAGGCACTGTTAGGAGAGGGGCTGGAATAAGTGAGGAATTAAGAAACCTCTTTTGGGACCTTGTCAAGCTAACTTGACTTTGCCTTCACTTTGAAATACCAAGTGGGCCTTGTTGAATTTTATTTTAGTGTCAGACTTCAGATAACTAAGCCAACATCTTTTGCCACTTGCTTATGAGATCCAGCTTGACCTTTCAGTGGCAATCCTGTTAAGGGAGAAAAACTGAAGAAAGCACAAAGTTTTAAACAGAAAGTTTAAATTAATTATTCTAAACAAATGTGGGTCTAATTTTTTTACATTAAAAAATAAAAAGGAAGACTGGCTTTTGGTAACATTTATCAAATTTAGACTAAAATAAACCCAGAGGTTTATAAGGTCCAGTTTGTGGAGTAAAATATTGGCAAGAGGAAAATGGAAACATTGCATGTAGGAAAATGTACGGGAGGAGAATTCGAGAAGGAAACATCACTAGTCATGACCTGATGTTACTACAACCACACCAACTTATTTATAATAGGAATTCAGTGTGCTACAACAAAGAGGGTTCTGTAAATGCACCATGATAAAAATGGCTAATACTTACAATAGCTGCTATTTTTTGAGCACTTACTCTGTGCCAGCTAGTGCTAAGTACTTTACCTACATTATCTCAATTATTTTTAAGGATTCTGTTGCATAGAGAGACTGCAATTTTTTGCCTTCAACAAGCTAATACTTTTAAAAAGCATTTCTTTATGTAAATACTTCTCTGTGGATTTGGGATTTTAGGAAATAAATGGGAAAATATTAGCTAAACTTGTACAAGGGAGAATGATGGTATTGGGCACATGGTATAAACTCTCCCCACATTTCCCAAACTGTGATCCAAGGAATCCTCTGGGAGATATTAATAAGTGTTCTGTGAAAAATGGATTTTGAAACACTGCATTCTGTATCCCCTTGTTGGAGAGTCACTAAGTCATGGTGGGTTATTTAAGGCTCTGAGAAGTTCTGCTGTAGAGAAACTTTTTTTTATAACTGTGGCTACTGTTTTCCTAATTTATCTACGCACAGAACACTGTGGGGGAAAGATGGGAGCACATATCATGTGCACCTAGTTGGTACTGGGAGACAGTTCTGCAGGGTAGTCTGTTTTTTTCGGGACATCTTGCAAGCAGAAGCATGGACTGACTGCCTTTGCTGTGGACTCTTTTCTAAGGATGTTTTACAGCAGATAGCCTTGGATGATAGTGATAGTATCTCAGGGTAGAATGTTTACTATCTGGTGTAATAAAGACAAGACTGTTCCTTCCAGGACAAAGTCCAGCTGTGCTTAGTGACCATTTTAAAAGATTCAGATTCTCCAAGGTCAGGGTTTTCCTCCTAAGCACAACCTACTGTGCATGCTCCTTTAACATCACCCATTGGAATTTGGGCTCAAGGAACTAACACAAATGATGACATTCTGGCTACTGTGGTTGCTGTAAATAGCCAAGACCTTTGCCTCTAATCTAGAATCTTGACTTTTCTACAAGCATCAGTGAAACTGGCAGATTAACTTGTTAGGTAGCAAGTATAGTCCTATACCCTTCACAATTCTTGACAGTTGGGAGATGCTGAAATATGTCCCTTGAAATGGTTGGGTCATCTTTTAAAGTTAGTTCGATTTACTTCTGGCTGAGAAGCCTTGGGTGTGATAAAGGTAGAGTGGCTTGGAAAGCACAAAGAATGGAAAAAAAAAATTAGAGGTTCATTTGATTCAAGCACCTTCCAAACATTCTGGAATATTGAATCCAGAAGAATATTGAATCCTCAACTTAGTTCTGTGAGCCAATTGATCTCAGTTCCTATAGCTTTCCTTTTAAGTTTTGTGTTCTAGCCATCACTTATATTTTGCTATGTTCTTTTCTGTAGTTTATTTTTCCAGGTGTAGAATTTCTATTTATATAATGAAATACCAAAGGTGGAGGATCATTAGTGCTGCAACTCATGTAGATTTAGGGAAAGGAAGGAATTATATTGTCTAAAATTTACCTGGCACTCTGCTAGTTGCTTTACAGGGATTTTCTAATTTAATCATTCATATCACTCAGGATTTTGGTTTTTTTAGTCACATTTACATATGATGAGGCTGTAGCTCTGTGAGGTGATTTTATAATATTCATTGCTGGCATTTAGTAAGCATTCTAAACACCAGCTACTGTGCTAAGCAGAGAATATTTTCTTATTTAATCTTCACAATGATACTGAATGGTCATTATTTTTAACCATGTTTTATGTCTGAGGAAACTGATAACCAGAGAGAAAGTGATTTCCCCTGCGCATCACATCATTGTCAGAGTTATGATTTAAATACAGGTACACATGTATGACTTTAATATCAGATTTCTTCTGCTTTCTTCCTCCAAACTGAGGTTTTATGAAGATAATGGTATTATTTGGCTTGGGATTAAGGTGAACATGTAGTTATAGTTCAAACTAGACATTTTGGAGAGGAGAGGGGAACAATAGTAATAATTATGCTAGGACAACAGATATAAGCCTAGGGTGTCATAGAAAGGCAGGGTGTGCAGTCACCTTAGTGTGTGTAAAAGTTAAATAGTGAAGTAAATGCTAGGATAAATTTTGGTCATATTTGCACTAGTAACTTTTGACAGGTGTGATTCTAGGGTGATATCTCCTATTGAGTCAATATGTTCAGTTCAAATAGTTTTAAATATTTTATTGTGCTTTCAAATCTGTTTCATTGCCAAGGCAGACCCACCCTTATTGATAGTTCCAATACAGATAAAATGGATTACTGCACATCCTTTTCTCACACCTCAGTGTTTTAAGAGTTTCCAGAGTTTAGTGCAGTCCAAAGGAAAGGAAATATTTATGACATTTTTAAAGCAAAGCAGGAGAGAATTATTCTCCTCTTTCTTATTCCTCCCTCTCAAACTGAAGAACATGATTGACTTGGCTTTATAGGGTCCACATTCTTCATCTAAATGAAACCCAGCTGAGAATGGAAAATTCAACACTATCTTGTCCTCCCAGTGTCAATTGACAAAGGATAAAATACTTATATTTTGCTTCCTTGACATCATTTCAGAGGGAGATATAACAAAGAGAGAATAACAAAATGCAGGTATTTAATAAGCATGACAGTTTTCTTGTGGTTTTTTTCATAATTGCTTAATTAGCCTCTATAGGGTATTATAGTGGTTTTCTCTTTTGTGTTACTTGTTAGAGATTTGATTTTTTTAAATATCAGTGTTTGGCTAGCTCTGTAAATAAATTTTGTTCTTTTTTTCCTATTGATATGTTTTTGGTTTGGGTTCTTTTTTGTTTTTCCAAGATGGGGGTCTTGCTATGTTGCCTAGACTGTCCCATACTTCTGGATCCAAATGATCCTCCTATATCAGTTTCCTGAGTAGCTGGAAATACAGGCATGTGTCACTGTGCCTAGCTTCATACTGCCATATCTTTAAAGTACATATTCTGTGAAATGATTCTCTGGTCAGGTAATATATCTTGGAGATTAACTGGTAAACCGGTAGCCTGTTAAAGATTAGGAGAAATGCTGGAAATATCATGTTAACTTTGTTTAGCCTAATACTTCCCAAACTTCAGTTCTGAATGCTTTTCTGATGGGGCATCTGGTAATTTTAGAACACATTGGCATATTGTCCATTAAAGTGGCTCTACCTCTCTGTCTCTCTGTCTCTGTCTGGCTACCCTTACTTGTTGTTACAGCTTCTTTTCTTTCCTGATTTTGTGTTGCCTTCACCCTTTTTTGCTTTTTTCTTTTGATTAGTTTTTGCCTTGGAATTAAAAAAAATCAACCAAGTATTTTATAACACTGTGTATCTGTTCATTCCTTTTCCTAACCACCATGATTTGCTTTGTTCCTTTCCCATACTTTGCTATTTTTATGATTTTATAAATACTCTATAATTTCAATTTTGATATTTCTCTGACAGCATTTTTATAGGGGGTTAGGAGAGTAAATTTACTTACCAAACAGCAAGTTAAAAACTTATAGTAGTTTTCTTAATTTTTAGTTATTTTGTAAACTTTTCAGAATGTGTGACCTTTACTTTTTCATGTAAATAAAGCTATATAGGCCAGCTATATCATTGAAGCTCCCAGCTGTATCTGGGAGCTAGAATGCCATACACTCAAGAGTATGTGAGGTCCCTGTGGCATTTAAGCTTCCAGATACAGTATGTGAGATAGGGACCTCACATACTCTATCCCATCATGGCATTTTCCTACTTAGAAGCTTCATTTTCCTGAGACCATATGGGAAGCATCTTTTTCCCACATTGTTAAATCAAATTGGTGTCTTGGTGCAATTTGGTTCCTGGGGGATGGTATCACGGGAACACATGTGGAATGAGTCATAGGTGTAGTAGAAACTACTCTTACTGTATGGTAGACAGTTAACGAATATTTTTACTCTGCAAAACATTGTAATTGGGGGTCTTTTTGTGTATTTTTAAGGGAATGAATACCAAAATAGGACAGAAGAGCAAAGTACCGCTTGCTAACCACCATTTTAGTCAAAAAGCCCTCCCCTTACTTTTGTCCTTGGAAATTCTTCGAGAAAATAAGAGTTTGTGATATGCTAAACAATTTCATTCTAGTTTGTCAAACATTTGTGTCACAAACTTTTTCTTAAATTATTTGTCAGCATAATTCCATTATATGGTGATTTCTATAAATCTTTTGTTTCTTTTCTGATAAACCTAAAGGGTTCTGTTGAAAATCAACTGTTATCATCCAATTCCAGGTATTCTTCTTGGGTGATCAGATTAAGACAGCCCCCTGTTTTTTTCTTTTGTCATTTTATAAGAAAGAATTTAGCAGAAAAAATACTCCAGGAGACTCAGATTTGTAAAATGGAAGATAATTTGAAATAAAAATGGAATCATATTTTATTAGGCCAATAGGGGAGTTATTATGAGCATCCTTAACCCTAAGAGCAAGATTTTACAGTAGCACCCTTTTCCTTTTTCTAAGATTGCTTTCTGTGTTTTATCATATGTGGAACATTATGCCCTGTTTCCCTACAGGACTTTAGAGTCAAAGTGCCTTTTTACCTGCTGGTATCTTCTCTCCATTTTTCTCTCCTGAGGCTCTGATCTATTCGATAATTCAGACCCTACTTGAAAAGGAACTGACATATATGTGAATAAGAGGGCTTATGTATTCCTTGAGGCATGTTTCATCAATCACCTAGCCACTTTACCTAGAGGCTGAAAACTGTGAATCATTTCCTCCAATGCCATATTGTAGCAGGCCCTTGATTTAGGACTGTGGATAATGTGGGCTCTAATTAACTCTTTTATATCTGTTTTATTTCTGTTCTTTGTTTCAACATACTGCATATAATTTTATACTGATTGAAGAGATGGCAGTTAAAGTTTTGCATTTCCCAGTGATATGGAGTTTTTGAGATGAGGCTGGAATCTCTGCTCCTGCTGGTATAAATGGAGTCTGGGCTGACTGCAGATTCCGGCAGCCGAAGTAGCCCATTTTCAGTGTTTGCAGCTATTCCCAGTTAATACTGGGAATTTGGGCTGGCTGCAGGTTTCTGCAGCTGAAATAGTATTAGCAGCTCCCCAGCTAAAAGCTGGGTGTTGCAGCTCTTGGTGTGGAAATTCACCCCGGAAATTCGGTGCCAATCTTCTGGGTTCTTGAGAATTTGAAGAATAAAATCCATGGACAACCAGGGAAAGAGGAGTAAAAAGAGTAGGACTTACTTATTTTTTTGAAGAGAGAAGGACGATGAGAGAGAGAGAGTCAATTTTTATTGAGTTTTTCACATGGCTTTCGTTGCTCTGACACTTAGTTGTGTACATGGGGGCTGGGGTTTGAACTGGTGTACTTGAGCGTGCCTGGCAAGCGCTATAACTGCTGAGCCACTGCTCCAGCCCCACTGAGTAGGATTTATTAAGAAAGGAGAGCAGAGACTCCACAAAGGTGGGGTGGGTTACCTGGAAGCAGGACACCATCTAATGGAGGTTAGGCCAGGGGTTATGTTGATTTGGGGTATGAGCATAATTAACATTCATGCAAAGTAGGCATTGAGAAATGCATCTATATCTTTGGTTGAAATCTATGTAAAACAGGCAATGAAACTAAGTACCAAAGTCATTGGTTAAAATTTATGCAAAACAGGTAGCGATTCTTTCCAAGTTCCCATCTGTGTCCACCCCACTTCTTAGTTTTCCCAGCTCTGGGACAAAGGAGTTGCTCCCACAAGGAGCCTCATGTCATTTGCATATAAAGGCCCTGAGCATACCCTTTAAAGACTAGCTTCTAGTTGTGGTTCGGTGGAGCCCATGGTCTTGACTGTCTAGCCATTTTACTATCTCTCCTAAACTGTCTCACTAGCACCATGATCTTTTGTTGATGGGCACACAGTTATATTAAAATACACATATATTAATCAGTAATTGACCTTCAGTTACAGTCATCTGTATAATGCCTTTCCTCGGACCCATTGTGGGCAGAACAGTTCTCAGAACTGAGAACACAACAGTTGTTACTGATTTTGCATTCTTTTGGTAAAGTTGCAACAATCCTTTCTTACCCCCATCCAGTAGAAATAGTAGACGGATTGCTGTACAGTACTTGCATTTGAAATTTCTTCCTCTGTTTTTACTCTGAGTATTTATTTTCCATCAGCTTGTAACATCTTGCCATTGATTGGTGCAAGTAATGTATTATTCATGCTGTTCTGCTTTCATTCCATTAGAGCTATCAGCATTAGTATTCAGTCTGAGGAGATACAATTATGTCAAGAGCTCTCTGTATCAACTTGTCCTGTTTTGCATTTGTTTCACATATATAGAAAAGACTTCTTTTTATTGAGTAGGTGTTCTTATTTTGTTGATGTCAACTAGAATGAAATAAGAAGCTGATATGAGACTAATATAAACATCTTTTAGATAATCTTTTATGTGCAATCTTTTTGTGCAAATAACTATTGCACAAAATTTGAAAATTTGGTATCCATAAAAATTGGAAATGTGTGAGGAAAATAAAAGCACTTACAATTTTATCACCTTAGTAAGAAGTTAATATTGCTTTCTTTTTTAAATATCATTTTAAAATAAAGCTTATGTTATATATGGTTGTATATACTTTTTAATACTGAGTTGTATTGTATTATGCATCTTTTGCCATATAACATTTTAAAAACCTTGGTTTTGGGGCTGGAGTGGTGGCTCAGTGGTTACTGCACTTGCCTGGTATGCATGAGTATGTGGTTCAGACCCCAGCATCACATATACAGCGAGATATCCGAACTATGAAAGCCATATAAAAAACTTAATAAAATTGATTCTTTCTCTCTCTCTGTCCCTCTCTTAAAAAAACAAACAAAAAATCTTGTTTTTTGATGTACATATGATAATTGTTCATAATATTTTATCATTTTCAGTCATTTTTAATTTTCAGTCATTTTTGTATGGTTTTATTGTTGTTAATAATGATGCACATAAATTTTTTGGTCATATTTCAGATTATGTCCTTAGGATAGTTTTCTAGAAGTGAGATTTTTAGACCAAAGGATATGAACATTTAAAAAGCTCTTGATATATATTTCCAAACCATTTTCCACAACTGTTAAAGTATTAACTTGGTTTTTTTAATACAGTCTTCCTGTTTTAGCTTACATGGCTTGTAGTTGCTTTTGATGTAATGCTCTATAGCTGTCTTTTCAGTAATATGTTCATTTAGACGGACAGGTTAGGTCATCGTTAGTTTACTAAAATAACCACAGAAACTCATGGATGCTTTCCAAATGCTAAAAGTGCCTGATGTTTTTGGTGGATCACCTTTTCTGAAGATGTAATTTTTGATGACTTAAATTGCTAATCCTGTAGCTAAATATGTGCATGATAAAATGGATCTGAATATTCATAACAAGAGTTCTGTAAATCTGCTGTGAAAAAGTGAGGGCTGCTGACTGCTGTTGCATAAATAATTACTGAGAGTATTGTCTTTTACTTGTGCTTTTACCTCATGTACAGAACTCTTTAGTAACCTAGTTTTTTTATTTATAATTATGGCAAAATTAGTGGTAATCTAATAAAAACAAGTTATATTTGAAATAACATGCCTGCTTATTTATTCATTGGATCTTAAGTAATGGAGTCTAAAATGTGCAATGATGGTCATGAGATGATGATGATTTGAATTTAATGTAACATTGTAGCCTTGACCTCATAAAATATGCAGAAAATACTGAATTCAAAGATATGTTTTAATTATACTGTTGTGACACCATTACTTCATTTTAGCCTTTTATCACAAGACTTCTTAAGGAATATTAGAAAGTTTCACCTCCTCTAAAAATACTATATGAAATGAATAATGATATTTAATGTTGTGACTCCATTACTTTATTTTAGCATTTTATTACAAGGCATTTTAAGGACTATTAGGAATCTCACCTCCTTTATAGAAACTATGTAAAACAAATAGTGATTTTTATTTCAAAGGTGCAGGAGCATTGTCTTCATTGTATTATAAAGTAACTTTGACTCCTTAGGCATAATAAATGTTGCATTTCAAGAAGGTCGCTTGATGGTGTTCTCTCTACTTGAATACCTCTTTTAGGTCCTGCATCAACAGACTTCTGATAAAGGGAAGGAAGCACAGGAATGATCAGATTACTTGGAGTCATTTAAAATTTTATGACATGTACTAGTAATATGAGTTTTGTCAAGTTTTTGATACTTTCTGAGCACCGGTTTTCTCATCTTTTAATAAGGGATGATATTATATCAAAGATTTAACGGAATGAGTAAAATACCCTGTTTATAGAAAATCCTTAATAAAAATTGGTTCCTTTCTTATCCTTGTGATACTGAAAGTTCAGTCCTTGTCTCCATTGCCAATCTAATAACAAAGACAAGGTTTTGAGAAAAAGAGAAAAAGTTTTATTGATTTGCTAGCAAAGGAGAAACTCAGAACTTCTGTCCTTGTGATTCTCTCTGCCAGTAGGAATACCGGGCTTTTAAATGAGGACTTCAAAGGCTGGAATTAAAATATTTTCAGTATATGTAATTATTTAATGTCCATCAGATATCCTTGATAGAGCAGTTGGTCCTGTGCCCAGGTCTGGAGTGTCTTTATTCTTGTGGGCAGTAATGCTTTTCCCGGAAGTAAAAGATCTAATAACTTAGTTTAGGATAGGAAAAATGTTGGTCTTGTTTCCCCTGTTTTTAGGGAGGCAGAGAGAGGAAAAGAAAAAAAAAATTGTGATTTTTAAAATAAACTACTTGCAGTTGAGGAGTAAGATTTGTACTCAAAGCATAAAGTGGACCCTGGTAATACTTGTACATAAAATGTGTGGAAGGTTAGGCTAGACCAAGGATTTCATTGAAAACAACTAAGTCCATTACGCATTCAGCTGTTGGGAAAGTAATACTTTCAAAAATGTTTTTGTCCTTTCCTTGCAACACAGATGCATCAGTAGATGTTAAATAAAGTACCAAGCTTAGTATGTGGGAAGGCAACCTCCTGTATTTGCAACTATTAGAATTGGTTTTCCTGATTTGCAAGAATCATAATTATCAATAAGTCATTCACAAAATAGCAGTGCATGTTCATTATGGAGACAAATTTTTCCATAAATTGGTTCCAAGAGGATTTGGTGTGCTCTCCTGTAATACTGAGTTTTTGGTCCCCTGGCTTCTAATGTGTGAAAACTTAGGTGCTCAGAATTATCAGTGTGATTCAGCTGCTCATCATTGTAATGCAAGGATACTGTTAAGAGTTATCAGTGCATTCTTTGGGACAGAGTTAGTACCATGTTTTCACTTGAAGGAGGTGGCTTTAGTCTTCCCTTGACTTCAGCAGCTTTCCCCATTTCTTTGATACAGAGAGTATGTGCAAAGTGCTGTGCAAGTGCAGCTTCAAAATAAGCCCCACAGCTTCCAAGCAGATTGCTGCACTGATGTTGGAGCCACCAGTTTGGAACTGTGTGACTTAACCAAGAATGGTTGGTTTGCCATCACCTGTGGGCTGCCTGCTTGCTACTTAACTATTCCCTGAATCCTAGAGATGTGGGAACTCTGTAGCAAAAACATATGCCATTGCTACTGATGTGAATTTAGATCATAGTTTTGCATTGCATTATGGGATAAATATATTATGGGGTACTTGAAAAAAGATACCCATCATGTAAAATTTTTACTTAGTATTAATGATTGATGTAATCAATCAAAAATGTCCCATCTTTGAAGCATCTAAGTTCAGATGATCATTGCTTACAAAATTAGTTTTCTAAGGATTATATAATTGACAGTTATAATTACTTAATTCATGACCTCAAATTGTCATAATAGAAATGATGAATAAGAAATAAGAATGTTTAGTTCTTTTGTTTTTTGAGACAGGGTCTCACTATATTGCCCAGCCTGCCCTTAAACTTCCAATCTTCTTGCCTCAGCCTTCCAAGTAGCCCGATTTACAGGTGGGCACCACTGTGCCCCACTAAAGCTTTTTTCAATTCCAAACCAAAGGTGTCATATTCATTGAATATTTGAGATCTATTTATTTGTCAAGTCCCTGCTCCACTGTTACTCCCAGTGGAGCTAGACTGTTCTCTTTGCCATCACAGCTTTTAGAACCACCTTGAACAAAGCATTTATAGCATTGTATTGCAATTATTTGATTATACATATGTTTTGTTAACAAAGCTGTGAGTTGTTTTAAGAGTGGGGGACCTGACTTCTTTGGTGATATCCCTAAGTACTAGGAATAATCCTGATTGTTAATAAATGCCAGATAAATGTTTTCTAGATTATCTTGAATTGATTTAAACATGGCATATGATACAAAACACTCAAGTTATAAAACACTAGTGGTCTGAAATCATATCTGTGTAACTTGACTTATCACTGTGACCACCAAACTTATTTAACATGAAGTTTGGTGGTAATATTTATACACTAGTAAGGAAATTTAACATGGGATTCAAAATATAAGGGATGAAATAAAGGGAAAAGAAATAGCTTATAGCTTTAGTTGTCAATTGGACCAGCCTTCTAGAATTTATGTCTGTCCATCACAATCATTTCTCTTTTTTAGGCCTATACCCAATATTTAAACCTGTCTAGAAGAATAATTAGAAACCATATAATTCAAGGTTATTTCTATTGAGATAAAGT
The DNA here is from genome assembly GCA_004027875.1 of Aplodontia rufa. Classification (NCBI taxonomy): domain Eukaryota; kingdom Metazoa; phylum Chordata; class Mammalia; order Rodentia; family Aplodontiidae; genus Aplodontia; species Aplodontia rufa. The sequence continues at coordinate 16,797 of PVKS010015990.1, forward strand.
GAAACTTGCGTTGGCATTGGTCTCTTTAGAATTAGAACAAGGTTTGCTCTTTGTGGAAGGCCATACTGCTTGCCTCCCTGTCCCCACATCAAAGTCTTCTTTCCAGATAGTGACTTGTGCTTATTCATTGAATAAAATCAAATGCTCTACTGGGTTAACCATAGGGTATTTTTAATGGATATTCAGAGGAGCATCGAGCAGTATCTGTCAGACTTACTTCCAATTCTTTGGAAAAATTCTTGTGCATTTCACATAAATTCTTTAGTTAGTAACACAAATTGATTTATATTGAAGATTACTATGCAAGAAAGGAGCACTTCTTAGATAACTGTGTTCATATGTTTTTAATATATCTTTAGAAGCAACCTTTGTACTTTAACAAACAGTACACTTAGTAAATATTTTTGGGGAATGTGGTGTTCTGAAATACAGAAATGAAAAAGACGCAGCTCTCTTCTTTAGCAATTTTAATTTTTGGCAATAAAATATAAAAAGCATATTATAATACTGTGTGTTAAGTGCTACAGTGACCATATTATATTGTTTTGGATTTTAAAATACCACAGAACTAAACCAATTGATTAATTGTATATAAAAACTACAATTGGATCCTTACCTCATACCATAAACAAAAATAAATTAGAAGTTAATTAAATACCTAAATGGAAAAGGCTTAACTTTTACAAGAAAATAATGGAGTCTATCTTTATAACCTTAGGGTAGGAAAGGACTTCCTAACTTTTTTTTTGATAAATTTTGCTAAGTCACAATGTAACTTTTGTTCGTTGAAGTAAACTTTAAGCACAATTAAGACAAGATATTTTTTAGTTCATCCTACCAACAAAAGAATATATAAGAATTCCATATAAATAAGAAAAATCTAATAGAAAAATCAGACAGTGGGTATGTGTAGAAAATTTCAAAAAGCAGAATCCAAAAACATTTTAAAAGATGCTTAACCTTAATAGTAATCAAAGAAATGTAAATTAAAATCCATAGTGAAGTTCATTTTATACAAATCAAAATGACAGAAAAAAAGGGAGAATCTGATAAGGTGAAGTGCTGGCAAGTATATGAAGCAGTGAGAATGCTGTAGCCTATTGGCAGGAATCCAAATGGGTATGATATTTGGAGAGCAGTAAAAGTGAATAAACTAGGGCTACATGTCTACATTTAAAACATTTTTGAAACTACTATGTTGCAAAAAAAAAAAAAAAAAAAAAAACACCAAAAACAAAAACACAGAAGATGTTCATTTGTCAAAGCAGGTAAATTTTCTCCCAGTATAGATATTATCTATTTCTGTTGGAATAGTCAGCTAATAGAAAGTTGATGACTAAAGTTACCGGAGGAGCCCCTTTAGTTCGTTAACTGGTAGGTGCCCACGGTGTTGTGATCACTCTGAAATGCTTTAGTAAGTAAATCATAAAGAATGAAAGCAAAGCTTTTAAACTTTTGATGGTTTTATAAACAGCTATAATACTTGTACTCTTGAGCAAGTTGTATGGACCATCCAGCCCTAAAGCTTAGGGCCAGCTCAGGTGTGAAGAGCATGCAAGAGGCCTGGCCCTAGTATTTTTCCGACAGGCTAACTGTCACATACATGGCCCTGCTATTCATGTATTTTTTCTTCTCTGTATCTATTTGTTTCCTGTAAGAATTTTTTCTTGGGTGCTCTGGGTGGGATGTTTTGATTTTTAAGTGATTGTGTTAGCTCATACTTTTTGCTTAGATAGCTATGTCTTCCTTCCTTCCCACCTTTCATTATTTTATTATATGTATGTGTGTATTGGAGGATTGAACTCAGAGGTGCTCTATCATTGAGCTATATCCCCATCCCTTTTTATTTTGTATTTTGAGACAGGGTCACAATTAGTTGCTGAGGGTGGTCTCAAATTGCGATCCCCTTGATTCAGCCTCCTGAGTCGCTAGGATTATAGGTGTGAGAAACCACACCTAGAGGTTTTCATTATTTCAGATTGAAACATCCCTGTCTTCATAAGGCTGTTCCCATATCCATTTTTCATCTTTGAGGAGGAAATGTCACTTCTTTAAGGAACTTCCAGTCTTTTCTGATACCTGGTGTAGGGCGCAATGAAAAGACTGTGAGGTAGGTGAGGTCAACCCTAGCATTTAGGTTTTGCATGAAGTGTGTGTCTAGAACAGTACATGACATACCAGGGGAAATTTGGTAATGTTTTCTAGTGCTTTAGCCCAAAATGGTTTAGACTTCAGGGCTGGCAGTTTTCTAGCTATGTGATCTTGGAAAAACTAATAAAAACTCTTGAACTTGGAAAAGACTCTTGTAAAAACTCTAAGCCATCAGAGGATGGAAATAATAAAACAGAGTTGTATAGTTTAATTTATTTGAAAGTGCATTGTAAATTATAAATTGCCATATACATGTGCAACAGTAGTGTCATCAATATTCTTTTTTTATGCTGTCTAGCATTCTTTTGGTCTTTGTTTCACCAATTCCTGGTGTCGGTATGCTCCTAGTTCAACACAAAGTAGCTTTCATTCCTATTTTCTTAGTGATCTTTCTTTTTTAAAGAAAGTGTAGATTATCCATAAATGCACTGGAGCTGGGCACATTCCCTTTTAACATGTAAAATTATTGAATATTGGGAGTTGCTTCATGGAAATGCTACTAGATAGCACATGCAGGGTCATGGGCCACAATTCCCAGTTTGTGGATACTGTCCTCTGGTCTGTGAGGCTGTGGTCAAGGTTTGGTTGGACTAATAAAGGGAAGCTGCCAGAATTTATTTCCTTCCTAAAAAAATCATTTATTAAGAAACTAAAAACCTACTGAATTATAAAACATATGCAAATGGATATTAGAAAGACATGGAAAATTCTTTTTTTTTTTTAAGAAAGTGGGAGGAAAGAGAGAATAAACTTTATTTTTTCATCTGGCTTTTGTTTTTCTCTGACACTTAGTTGTGTATGTGGTGCTAGGGTTTGAATCCAGGTCCTCACGCATACCAGACAAGTGCTCCAACCGAGCCACCGCTCCAGCCCCCAGAAAATTCCTGTGTATGGAAAAACTGTTTTGCTCATCAGTGTACCATTGGATGACATAGGTCAGCCTCAGACAAACCCAAGAGATTTCAAAGAGGAGTACAGTAAGTAAAACCTCCCAGACCTGGGAAGCTACCTTTTCCTTGTCCAACTGGAGTGTGAAAGAAACAGATGACTTTGGACACAGCACTATCTTGGACTTTTTTTTAAGAGAGAGAGAAAGAGAATCAATTTTATTTAGTTTTCATGTGGATTTTGTTGCTCTGACACTTCGTTGTTGTACGTGGTGCTGGGGTTCGAACTTTTGTCCTCGAGCATGCCAGGCAAGCACTGTAACTGCTGAGCCACTGCTCCAGCCCCACTGTTTTTGAACTTTAATAGTGCCAAGTGCTAAGCAGTATGGTAGAAATTGAACAAAGTAGGCAATATATGAAATGTCAGAGAATAGGCAAGGAGCTTGTCTTTTAAACAGAAGTTAGCTCTTTATAAACATGCAGCCTGAGATAGTGGAATGAAAGAGAGAGAAAGGTGGTAGGGGGTCAGTAGAGAGGGAGAGAGAATATAATTCTTATGCCACCAGTTATTTTATAGGATAATTTTGAACAATTCAATTCCCATTTGAATCTTTTCCTCACCTATAAGTTGAGAATACCACTTGTTCCTGACTTCTTTTAAAGGTTATTGAAGATTGGTTGTAGTGATGTAAATAATTTATCATGGATATATAAGAGTTGGGATTTTAGGTCTTAATTTTTATGTAGTTTAGAAGAGTTTGATAGTGTTGTCAAAAACCAGGTCAACAAGCAGAGCTGACTTTAATGATAAGATTATTAGAGTCAGGGGCTGGAGTGGTAGCTCAACTGTTAGGGTGCATGCCTGGTATGCACATGGACATGGATTTGAACCCCAGCACCACATACACAGCAAAGTGCTGGAGCAACGAAAGCCATGTGGAAGACTGAATAAAACTGATTCTTTCTCTCTCTCCCTCACTGTCCCTCTCTCTTAAAAAAAAAAAAAGATATGGAAGTCAGAAAAGTAGATGAAATTTGAACAATAGAAACATTAGCAGCATTCAGGTACCTAGCACACAATGTATACAGTGCAGCAGTTATGTAATTTATGATTTACTAAATAGGAACTGAGCATCTATAGAAATCAAGGTCAGAAGAATAGTTGATTTTGGAGAAAGAGGGAGATTAAGTAGAGAAAAGAATGAGAGAACTTTCTAGGCAGATGGAAATACTGTATTTCTTGAGTGGGGTTTTAGTTATACAGGTGTGTACATTTTTCAGAACTCATTGAACTGAACACTTAAAATCTATGCATTTTCTGCACACTTAAAAAGAGTAAAGGCAGAAGTTTTTAGTGAAAAAAATTACTGGATGTGAAAACAATAATCAAGTGGATACAGATTATAATAGCACATGTAGAACTTCTAATTGTGGTGGGAAACAGAGTGAATGAATCATCATAACAGCTACAGTGGAGTTAACCCAGAAATGTCCCCTATTTGGTGAGTGCTAGGTTTGGAGGCAAAGCTTATCTGTAGATTGACAAAAAGAAGGGAAAGGCCTCTTAAATCCTAGAAGCCATATGCACAAGGGTACAAAGGGAGCAGGGTGTAAACTGCGGCAGGACATCAGATTGATTTTTTAAAAATTGATGAAGAGGAAACTGCTTTAATTGGTTGATTCATAAAAGTAAGAATTGCAATAATAGCTTGTAGAAACTTAGTAATCAGTCATTTAATTATATTTTGGATTATATGGGTTATAAATTATAAATATTTTTAGAATGTTCTTTTTTGAGCTCTTAGTAGAGCGTGAAGTGTGAAAACCCACTCTAGCATTTGTATATCTAATACCTCTATTTTACCAGGAAGTTACTATTCACAGGGTCGTTAGCCTACTTAATTGGAACTAATGTTTGTTTTGATGACTTTGTTTTATCTTACCTTTTTGATTTGTTTCCTAAGAACCTATTATGAGGAGTTGGACTCGTGGAATTCAGAAAGTTTAAGATATGTTAAAAGAATTCCTTTTATAAGGTATTTCAATTCAAAGGTAGCTCATCAATCATAGAAATGTTTTCATCCATCCCTGGCATATACTTCTAAGAAATTTCCATATTCAGTCAGTTTGACAGTTGAGTCCATGAACTGTTAGTCTAAAAACCCTTGATACTAATTATTGTATTATGTCCCTCAAAGAACAGGAAATAGATTAAGATAACAATAGTTCGCATAAATCAGACTGTAATATGAAGCATAGAGGCAGAGCAGTGTGGTTTGTGGTATGTAAGCGATACGTAGAATGCAAGTATGAACTTTTAAAAGCAAATATTCTCAAAGTATCAGTGTCATATATTTGAAGGACATTGGAAACATTTCATCAAATTACTAAATTTGTAGCAGAGTAAATTTTAGCAAACAAAATATTATAATTTATTAAAATGGTAAGTCTGTTTTGATCTGATAAATTCTTTCTTCTGGTTGGGAAAGAAAAGTTAATTAGCAGCTCACAAATCAACAGTGATGATTGGAAGCTCTACTGTAAACATACTAGGTTTGAGGATCATTGTCCCTCAGAGAAGGTGTGTATTAAGTATAATGTAATCACTTATGTTTGTCTCATTAACATGTTTATCAAATTTCGTTAGTTAACCCAGGACTGGTTAGAGTTATTAAGTTACTTTTACCTGGATTGGTCCTTGTTCAGTTTTCACACTGTGTAAATATAGACAGAAATAGAAAAAAAAATACTCCTAAGAAATGGCTTTGAAAATGAAGGAAGTCTCTTGGAAACATAAAGCTTATTTGGCATATCTGTGTCATGTATGTGAAGTGATTGGAGTTGGTTTTTATGACTAGCTTATGGAATTGGTCTCATTATTCTTCTGTAACACCTTGTGTATGGATAAATGGATAGATGTGTACTAGTTTCTATGAAAAATTATGACTTTTGTGGTAGAACTGTCAGGATTATCAAGAATTTATGAAATGGAGATTTGTTTTAAGCCAAATAACTTAATATTCAAACCCTTTAATTTATAATTATTCACCAGAATTACTTGATTTGTTTTCATAGAAAGGAAGATGGGAAAGGATACTTGCCTGAAATTATGTCAGCTGGTTTCATAAAGAGAAATGTGGAAAATGTCTTTCCTTCATATTCTAAGGCTTGGCTAATGGAGAACTAGTTTTGTCAGTGGGAGTCTCTGCATGTCATATATTCTGTCTTCCATGGCCACACTCTGACCCTGGAAAACCTACGTTGTTCTTTCCTATGAACTCCTGCTTTAAAAATTGTCTCCCAACAATAATATAGCAGTTTTCTTGTAATTCTATTAATACTGTATAGAACTTGTGTAAGAGTTTATGTTCACCATGAAACAAAATATTGCTACAAAGAGACTTGACATTTTACCTCACTTTGGATGTCATTACATACAAACATGTATTTTCTCTCATTAAAAATATTGAAAACATCTTGATTCATCCTTTTTACCTGTAATGAGTCCATGCTGGCCTTCTCTTATAGTCCTGTTAGGAAGCATGAACCTATTATCAAGCCAAAATGGGTTTCATATGGCACCAGACCCCTTCTGCGTGACCATAGATTTTAACTTCATAAAACTAACTTCATTTGAGACAAGTTTAAGGCAATAAAGTGAATGCCGGAGAAAAGAAGTCATCAGTAGAGGTTTATGAGTTATGGAAACAAAGAGCTCCAGCTGTGCTTACCACAAGCTGAGTAGCTTGAAAAACCAGAGAAGGTGTTCAAATTGATGAACTGTTTGAATTGGTCTTCTGACCTCCGGAGTGACCTTTGCCTTTACCTCCTCATGTCTGAAAGATAATTGCCCTCCTTTCCTTTCCCCCTAAGGCAACCCTGGCCAGAATTTCAGCTTTTCCTTTTGAAGAATGATACCTGCAGTGCGATGCATGGGGTCAGAATATGACCTTACACATCTGTAGTTCAGTAGGACCACCGAATAGAGATGGCCACCTCCATTGCAGGTTTTGGATAGGAGCTTGGAGAAGTGCTTCCCCAAATTCAGATCACATGCATCTAAAATTGTTTTCGTCGTTGTCAGTTTTGGAGAATAATAATTTTATTATTCAAGGAGATGAAAATGAAGCAAGTTATTTGGAAGTAGTGAAATATGGTCATTTGGGATGATATAGATTAAGTTTCTCTTGTTTTTCAACATGTCTGGCTACTGCCTTCAGAGCACTTCTGGAACTGCTATAATGAGTAGCTTAATCAGTTCATATAAATTTATTGTATGCTGCTAAGGACTTTAATTGGAAATACAATAAATCCTTTAAGAATTAGTCATTATAGAAAGCTGATTTGTAACAGTTAAATGTTCACATTACGCTAAAGTGAGATATAAACACTCCTTTGTAACTCACATGTCATTACCACACTCAGATGTCTTGGCTTCAGGAGCATGTGTATTAAATGAGAGCTGGCTTGGATTTTTGCCAGTGTGGAGGCTTTAGTGATCTTAAGAAAGAGCCCAGAACATCTCATGATAGGAGGTCAAGCTGACTGCTTTCTGTTGTGGGAGTTCTAGGCCATGTTTTGTAGTTTGTTGCTGATGGCGAGTAGAAGCCCAATACAGTCTATTACCGTACAGCATGCTTCAAGCCGCCTCACAACTTGACAAAGCCTTACAGTGTATGAAGACCTTAAGAGATAAGTTGAAAATCTTGCAGGAAGCAGTACTTTAAGATGTGTTAAAAGAATTCCTTTTATAGACTCAGTTCAAAGGTTGCCCATCAGTAGTGGTTGCTTGCGATTGAGTTGCTTCCACATCAGCTGCATTTTCCACAGTATTTAACTATTTAAGGGAACTGAGAATGCAGAGAGCATCCATAACTGTATTTAGGAAAAATTGCATGTGTTAAGGAGAAGTTAAGTGGGAGGAGGAAGAAGAAGAGGAACAGGCTATATGATAGATCAGATCTGTAGGTTGGGTTTTTACTTTTCATGGAACTCATCTCTCCTGGAAATGAATATGCATAACATGCTATATTCTGTAGGAGGAAGTGTGAGTTTGGATTTTCAGGTGTTCAAGCATTGACTGACTGTTGGGTGCACATGCTAATGGAGATTGAACCGTGCTGATAATCCTGTCAAAACTGGATATTTTAGTTAATGCTCTCATTAAGGATCTGCATACATTTTGAGTGGTCTGTTCCTAATTCTGTTACTTTTAGTGTATAAATTTGCAGAATGCAGAATGTGATGGTTTTCAGGAATGCCTATATTGCATTTATATCAGAAGTGATGGTACACCACAGTGAGTACCTACTTAGTAAAGGACATCTACGTTGGACGTGTAAAATTAAATTTGGCAACAAGACTTCAATGACTAGACTAAAAAATTGAGACACAAAAAGTTCCTGTTGTTCTCATATGGTTGGAATGTTTTCTTTTACTAAATTGCTCATCACTTTGAAACCATTGTAATATAATTAAATAATATTAGTACATTTTAAAGTAGATACTATTGTTTTATCATTCTTTCAAGTTATATATTGAGACATTTTGAGTATTGTCCTGACAATTTATGTGATATGAGAGTGAGACTTCTAAAATAGGGTTGCTTGAGATTAAAACAGCAGCTACAGTAATAGTAAAATCCTATTATCATAGAACCATAGCCACAGTACTGTGCAAGTAAATAAAGGACGCCTGAAAATGCAGTCCATGTAAGCAAAGAGGATTAACTTACATGAGCCAAAGGTTTCTGTGCTTCTGACTCTATTATTAGGGTACAGTTCTACATCCACAGTATTGCCATTTGGTTAAAATTGTGATAGTAAATATTTAATTAGTATCAATTGTCTGTTTCCTTGAAAGAGATTGACATTCCCTTGCAATGTGAGATATCATAAGTATCATCTTATTAAATCAGGTAAGTGTGAAGTGTTAATTGGATACCTGCTCAGTGTCATGATCATAGTTGACAAACAGCCTATATAAAAGACTAATAAGGCTTTCATTTAAAGTTGGAAACTTGGTATTTGGCCTAGAAAAGGTAGAATGTCATTAAATGAGAAAGTAGCTTAAGTCCTGCCTTTTGCATTGTCTGGTGTATAGTTCTTCAATTTGCCAGAAGATGATACCACATTTTTCAGGGTCAGCCTCTTCCTCTCATGCTACTGGGGTGAGTGTTGGGCAGAAATATCAGGAAGACTTGGGTTGTTCCTTTCCATTCTCTTGGTCTGAAGCATACCAACCCCAGATAGGATCTGTTATTGAGCCCCTCAGAGGCCTTCCAGCTTGCATCTGGACAGAGCCTGAATATGTGGAGAACAGATTGTCTGAGTTGACTACTAGGCTCATTTCACCTTAGATTATTGGCTGAAGGTGGCAAGTCCTACCTTGAGATTTAATGGTTTAGAGTGTGGACAGGCAGAGCCAAACATAGGCCAGTAAGAAACTAATGATTTATGGGATAAACACAGAAGCATGCGACATTATCAAAGATCAAGATCAAGCCTTACAAACATCCTTCCAAAGACCATGCAGATATTTTTAGGGCAGTGTTTCTTACACATTATCATGAAGGAGGAAACAGAAAAACAAAGATTGCTAAAGATGCTCAAGAAGAGACAAAGCAGAATATTCCACTTTATTTCTGGTTGGCTGCCCTTTTTCCCCACTTCTAGGCCAGATGGCCACAGACTGATATGTAGCAGGAGGACTGAGACACACAATTAATTACTGAAACTTTAGGGAAGCAATCAGAATGGGTGCCTCACAAAGAAACAGACCTCAGAGGAATAGATTCTGGTCAGACCTGGTGTTTAAGGACAAACCCCATTATAATGAGCATGTGTAGTACCTTATAACTTAAATACTAACAATAAATAATCTACATTTTCAGTAGTCATGACTTGAATTAGTTTTGAGTATTGTTCTGACATTTAAAAAATTTTGCATATAGAGATTTTAGTTCTGATTTGAATACCTGTTAGAAGGTTAGTTATATGTTTGTAAACAGACATAAAATATCTTCTTTCTTTTCTCCTAGAAATATTTAGTGTTGCTTTAGAGAAATTTAACATGGGGCTATTGTATATTTATTTGATATCTGGAAAAATTAGGTTGGTGGTCTGAGAAGGCTGCTGTAGGTCATGTGCCTATTGCAGAATTTCTGATTTCTTAATCACACAGATGCTGACTTTGGGTGGCATTTGTGCCAGATACAGTAGGCACATTATTTTCAGTAGTTTCCAAAAGTTAAAAATTCAGAACAGATTTTAATGAAGAAGGAAGAGTGAATATATATTGTTCAGGTTTTGCCTACCTGGTATCTGTTTTTCTTATGAGCAGAATTCCAGTTTTTTCTGGGAGGTAGAGAAGGCATTAGGCAGCACAAGTTTTATTGGCACCTGGTTTAAAAAAAAAAAAAAACAACTTAAGTTTTTAGGCCTTTTTTTTTTTTTTTTTTTTTTTTTTTTTTTTTTTTTTTTTTAAGCTCTGGATGTTCATGTTCCACAGTTCTTGCCAGTGAGATGGAAGTTGGAGGCCTCCTGGCTTCTTTGATGTTCCATCACTCTGATTCCTGGTTACCAGGTTTCTGGCCTTTGCCTGTCCTGATAATTGCATCATTGCCTGCTGTGTGGGAAACTGAGGACTTATTCTGATTTTAGTTCTGCTCAGACCTCCAGATATTTTCTCAGCTCACACTTTTCCTTAGGTTTTGCCTACATGGTGTCTATTTCTTTCCCTTGTTTCCCATCCTTTCTGATGTGTATTCTCTTAGGCTGTTGTTGGTTTTTCAGCTCATGTTTGTTTGTTTAACTGTCTCTGAAACAGTCTCTAGTACATTCCCTTTGCCTTGGTGGCTTTCCACTTCAAGAGTTCCCATGTACTGTCTTGTTTGCTGTTAAGAATGCGGCATGGGGAAGGTTGCTATGGCATACACTTGTAATCTTAGCCACTTAGCAGGAGGAACACAAATTCAAGGCCAGCCTGGGCAACTTTGTGAGAACTTGTCTCAAAAATAAAAAGTTCTAAGGAGGAAGCTCTGGATATAGCTCAGTGGTAGAGTGCTTGCCTAGCATGTGTGAGATCTTGGGTTAAATTTCCCAGTACCAGAACCAAAAAAATGCTGTAAATATAGCTCAGTGGTAGAGCATCCCTGGATTCCATCCTTAGCAACACACACATACACATACAAGCAGGATGGGGTAGTGGTTCAAAAGAACAGGGGCTCTAGAGTCAGACAAGCCTGAATTTGAATTTTGGGAATTACTTAATCTCCTGTTCCTCAGTAGTAGTTCTATTTTTAGTTTCTTGAGGAATCTGCACACTGGTTTCCACTTTAGCTGTACCATTTTTACATTCTTGCCAAGAGTGCTCAAGGATTCCTATTTCTGTACATCCTTGTCAACACTTATTACTTTCTGTTTTCTTGATAGTGGCTATCCTAATAGCTATGAGGTAATTTCATAGGTAGTTTTGATTTGCATTCCCTGATGATTAGTGATGTGAGCATCTCTTCATAGGCTTCTTTGCCATTTACGTATCTTCTTTTTTGGGGAGAAATTTCTATTCAAGTTCTTTCTGTTTTTTTTTTTTAATTGGGTGATGATTGTTTTTGTTATTGAATTGTAGGGATTACTTATATATTTTGGATATTATTCTCTTATCACATATATGTTTTGCAAATAATTTCTCCAATTGTTTAGGCGGCCTTTTCACTCTCTTGATTATTTTTTGTGCATATGTGCAGCAGTCTTTTAGTTTGATGTAGTCCAATTTGTCTGTTTGTGATTTTGTCACCTGTGCCTTTGGTATCATACAGGAAATCGTTGCCAAGACCAGTTACAAAGCCTTTCCCATATATTTTTTTTCCCAAAAGTTTTATGGCAAATCTTCAATCCATTTTGAGTTGTTTTTGTATATGGTGTAAGAAAAGGGTCCAGTTTATTTCTTTTCCATGTGGACATTCAGTTTTACCAATACCTTGTGTTAAAGACACTCTCCTTTCCCCCTTGTGTTGTCTTGATGCCTTGGCTGAACATCATTTGACCATACACATGTGGATTTGTTTCTGAACCTTCTATTCTCTTCCAGTGCTCTATATATCTGTGTTAGTCCAGTATCATACTATTTTGATAACTATAGCTTTGTAATTTTTATTATAATTATTATCACATTAATTGCACAAAATAATGTTTTTTTGTGACCTTTTTAAAAACATGCATTTTGATTGTACTTTGATCATATCCATCCTCCCTGTTCTGTTGTGATGTTTGGAAATCAGGAAATTTGAGGTTTTCAACTTTGGGCTTCTTTTTCAGGATTGTTTTCTCTCTTTTGGGTCCTTTGAGGTTTCATATGAATTTTAGGATTTTTTTTTTCTATTTTAGCATGAGATGCCATTAGGATTTTGATAGAGGTTGCATTGAATCTGGGATTATTTTCCATAAGATGCACATTTTAACAACATTAAGTGTTCCAGTTCTTGGAATGGATCTCTTTTTGTTTATTAGTATCTTCTTTAATTTCCTTTAGCAATGCTTTATAGTTTTCAATGTACACATCTTTTATTCCTCAGAGTTTTATTTTGAGAAGTATCTCTTTAACATGAGTTTATGGAATTGGGTTGATTTCCAATGTTTTCATTTACATATTAACACTCTTTCTGAAGTTCAGGTCTTTTTTTTCCCTTATCAAGAATCATAGTCCTTTGAATATGCAAAATAAGGTTCCCAAAACCCATACATCTTCTTTTGGAATTTTCGCTTTTAGTAGTTCTTTTCTTTAGTGGAGAAGATAGTTTGTAACTTATGAGGTTATTTGAGTATTAAATGAGATAATGGGCATAAAACCCTGAGCAAAATTCATGAAACATACTGAGTGCTCAGTAAATATCTATTATTAAATATTTTTAAATGCATTCATATATATTTTGAGGATTTCTAACACTACAATAGAGCAGATGTAATAAATTATGAAGGTTACTCTAGACATTCTAGTAATGGAACAACTGATATTCTAAAAAGAAAGAAGACAAAAAGTATAAAGTTAAACATAAGAGCAATGAGAGTGCAATAGTTGTGCCATGTCTTATAGGATCCAAAGAGCTCTCTAGAATTTCTTCTGGCTGGATAAATTTACAACAAAATGTAGTTGATGTTCATAGTGGTGACTTCTCTGAGTCATCAAGAAAAGATTAAGTTACATGAAATGCATTCCATTTAAGAAGGCAATGGGGTTAGCAATACAGCTAGAAAAAGTTTTCCGTCAAAATAATGCATGTTTTGCCACAAGTTTTAAGCCCTTGTCTTTTCCAGAATTTCCAAATGTTCCATGGGACTAAGATTTTAAAGTATTAGAAATCAGGCTAAAAGGTTTCAACTGCAGTTACGGGCTAAGAATGGTAATACCATTAGATAAAGCACACTCTGTGTTTTTTAGATGATATATATTTTTTTTATTCTGGAAGATTCAGATTCACAAAGGAGCTGAGTTAAAGAGAGGCCTTTGCTCCACTGAAGTGCCAGGCTGGGTATAAATACATATTACTATGGCTATAAATAGCACTTAGGGAACATTTTGGGCCCCTTCACTGGGGGTCAGTGCTGTCCCTTCCCCCTCACACTGTGTAATGATCAACAGCATCAGCTTTGGGTTCAACCAGTTGGATGCTTTGGTCTATAGGTAACTGAAACCTGGCTCAGCAATAAGGAAATATATGTGTTCATATAACTGAATGTCCAGAGGATTCAGAATTGTTTTTAATCCAGTCACTATCATTCTGTTGTTTTATGATTTTCTTGGCTTTGTCTTTGTCTGGGTTTTGGTTTCTTCCTGAGGTGGGTAGTACTGAGATGTCTCCAGCTGTACTAGACCCCACAGTTGCATAGACCATCCAAAGGTATACTCTTGGTGGAAATACGCCAAGAAGCCCAAAGTAGATTATTCCTTATTTTTCTGTGGCCTGTATTAGGTCACCTGCTCATTTTGGAAATAATCTTTGATACTGGAGGAATATCATATAGTGAGTGGTTTAGGGTAGGTTACTGAGCCAGTCACTGCTAAGAAGGATGGGACTATAATGGTTGGCTCATACAAATTATGACTTATCTCTAGAGCCAGGGGCAAACTAACTGAATCTCAGTGGCTGCTGCACTGTAGGCAGATGGATATGGGCATGAGCCCTGGGGAAGGTATATCACCAGCCCTGGGGAAGGATTAGTGGAAGACACCCTGAAAGTAGACTTGTAGCAGTTTGGGTAGGGAATTCTGAGCCAATCAGAGTATGTTTAGAAGATGAAAGCCCAGTATCTGGGTTGGTACATTCCCTTGGCTTTATGGGCTACCTTCTTCATGGGGAGGAGTTTGGTTAGGGGAGGATGTAACTCTGGCCTTTCAAAGCTTAAAAAGCAAGACAAAGACCAAAGACTGTTTTTCCTATTGTAAGAGCAGTCAGTTCTTGTCTTCAAGTTGTAAAACCAGCTGCAAGTGACATTTCCCCTGTGATACATTTTTCTTTTGAAAAGGGTAGATTTTACAAATGCTAACCAGTAAAAGTTTATTGAGAAGTTATATGCAAGTATTCGCTAAATGCTAGCTACTTTTATAATTCTTAAGTACACAGGTATTCCTAGGCTGTGAAACTCTGTAATGGGACTGACCTGCTACAGTCACTTGACTTCCTCAGACATCAGTTCTTCATGTGTAAAATATGGATGGTGACTCCCACTGTAGAGCTGTTGTTGTTGTTGGAGGGAACATAGAAAACACATAGCACAGCCCCTGCTCAACTGTCAGGAGATCTCCAGGTTTCTCAGGAGATTAGATAGAGATTCTGGTCACAGTTACCCTCTGTAATGTTTTTAGGTAAAATTTTCCGGGAGACATCTGCCTCTGACCATCTGTCCATACTTCAAAGAAAGTTAGTTTACTAAACTATTCTTTCTTGACAGGTTATTCTTTTTCTTTTTTGTTGTTCCCACCTTGAACTATTGCTTTCATGTCATATCTCTACTCAAGGCAGTCTGAGAAAGTTAGCTCTATTTTCCCTAGGCTTATTTTTCTTTCTTTCTTTCTTTTATTTTTCTTTCTTGCTTTTTATTTTTAAGAGAGAGAGAGACAGGGGTTGGGGATTTAACTCAGTGGCAGAGCGCTTGCCTAGCATGCACAAGGCCCAGAGTTCGGTCCTCAGCCCTGAAAGAGAGAGAGAGAGAGAGACAGACAGACAGACAGACAGACAGAGACAGAGAATGAATCAATTTTATTCAGTTCTTCAAGGAGCCTCTGTTGGCTCTGACATTTTGTTGTGTCCTTGGTGCAAGCCTGGCAAGTGCTCTAACTGCTGAGTCACCACTCCAGCCCCACCCTAGGCTTTCTTTTACAAAAACTATCCCCACAGCAATAATGGACTGGCTGCCCTAGCAATAGAGACTATAGAAAACCATCAATGGTGAAAGCACCCCCATGTGGTATGGCAATTAGGATATTGATTTTTTTTTTTTTAAAGACACAATCTGGATTGGGGCTCCAATTAAACCAAGATCAGAACCGCAGGGATTTATAGGGAAAACCTGGATTGCCCTCTTTGCATTTTATTTTTAACAGTGCTGTTAGTGATAAGTGGTTGCTTATTTGGCTCAACATAAGTTGTTATAATATTAAAAAAGAGGAATTCATTTATTTAATTAGTACCATTGAGTAGGTCAATGTGTCTGTCCTTCATATTTAATAACAATTTCAAAAATATTTATAATATATAGAGATAATGACAGTATTGTGTTGGAAAAAATTTCGCTATCAAATTAGACACTTGGGATCAGTTCTTCTCACTCATGCTCTCTCACTGTCTCAGTCCATTAATCCAAGATATGAATGTTTATGTAATATTAGTTTCCTTTGGTAAACAATGTTTGTTTAGTCATAGAGATAGCAAATATTTTTAGTTGTAATACTTGGATGAGGACTGAGTATCTGGGAACTGATTTGGGGATAGGAAGGCTTTAAAAATTTAAGACCTAATTTGAAATCCTTTCAACTGCTAGGTAACTTTAAATTGCCCACAAGATTTGAATTTGAAAATAAGGTCTGAAATTTATTCATATCAAAGGAAAATATGCATTTAGTTAAGACAGCATTATGTACACAATGGCAGCTCTGTGTGACTGTAATAATGAATATAAGGAAAGGTGAATAGACTCTCTTTAGAATCTTTCCTCTTAAACTTGTACCTGTACTCATTAATTTTAATCTAATATAAAGTCACTTATAAATAATAATTAGAAGACTCCCTTTTGCTTTATTCTACATAGGCTTCAGGTTGTTTTTGAAAAAGCAAAACCTGAATTAAAACCAGAACTTCTCTTGTTTTTACTCTGTCCCCTAAAGTATTTGTTTTCTGTATCCTTGATGTGGGTAAATAAATGTCTCTTCCAGATAAGATAGAAAGAGTAGGATTGCTGTCATGGATTGAAAAAACTGCGAATGTTGGATGCTCCTAAATAACATCCTTGTGTCTTCTCCAGGGTATCTGATGGAGCTTTGATTACAAAAAGTAGGAAGAAGTAACATCATTCAAAAAGTTTCAATTTAAAAATAGAACAGATAGAAAGACCATAGAAGGATTACTGGCTAACTTTTTATAACTGATTTTGATTACAAAGTCATTTTCCTAAAACAAGTACATTTGTAGAACAAACGAGTCACACTGTTAATTAAGTAGGATGAGTAGTAAGTAGGGCTGAGACTTGGTTTCCATGGTGCAGGACAGAGAATGTGGACACAGCCCTGCCATGGAGCCATAGATGCACTTCTCACTATTGTAAAGCCAGCACTTTGGGAGGGAGATTAGGATTTATCCTTTTGCCCTCTTCTGTGGCTTCTGTGGGCCTGATCAGACCTCATTTACACAGGAAGTCATCTTTCTGGAAAATGCATAAGATATACAGATTAATGAGTCAAAGAAGCAATTAGCCTTCTAATACTGAGTGTTGGGGTAAGAGGCCACTTATGTTCCTAAGGTACAAGTGGAACATCAAGAATCAAAATAGTTTATGCTTGTGGGGGGGCGGGGGTGAGGGGTTGCCTCCACCAAGCTAGTCTTAATATTGATACATGCTGGGAAACAGTATAGGGCAGATGTCAGGGCCTCTCTTCTGCCTGCCCTGAGGGCAAGATTTTAAGACTTTGTCTGAGCCAAAAAAAAAAAAAAAAAAAAGGAATTTTGAGTCTTGGCTAACATTGTTCTTTTAATAAGTACTTTCACCGTAGTAACTCAGTGAGAAATGTCCCATACTTATTTCCATACATTAGGAGATCAGATGCCTTCTGAAACTTGTTTGAAACTTACTTGTTGATGTAATAAGAAATCATTTTCTTTGTGCTTAAAATGTTTCACAGAACATGCAGAAAGCATGTATCTTAGGATAAACAGTTTTTGCATTTTCTTTAATCCACTAATAATTTTGAACTCAAGATTAATTTGTCTGGAGGTATGAAATATTTATCTGTGTGAAAATTTCAGTGAAATTGTGTCTTGAGAATGTTAAAGACTCTCCAGCATCTCTATTTAGAGTTTAAAAATACAATTTAACTTTCATTTTATGACTTTTAGCCAATGCTTTTAAAAGGTCTATTCCATAAATTACCCTGTCATTTGCCAAATAGTTGCCATTTATAGATCAATAAAAGTCCAAAGAGGTTAAGTGACTTGTCAAAATAATACAGTAAGTGGCAGAATCAGAAAAAGATTCAAGGCTTTTAATTTCTGGTCTTTTGCTCTAAAGCAATTAGCTAGTTCTGCCTTGAGTTCAGCAGAAGCCAATTTAAATAGAGCCTTCAGGTGTGCTTGTCCTTTAAAAAAGACAGTTGTCTGGCCTGGATAAATCGTGTGGTGTATTTGTTTTGGGGAGTGGTACTCATTATGGAGAGTCTCTAGGTTTGTCTGAATTGTTATGTCACTCTTTGTCAAAGAAGAAATGTCAAATTCAGCGGAAGGGTGAATGGAACTCAAGTGAAGATGATTTTCTGAATGAAAGAAAAAAGTAAAGATAAAATAAGCCTCTTTTACTGTTTTTAAAGTAAAGATAAAATAAGCCTCTTTTACTGTTTTTAAAACAGCCTTCAGAACTTGGTCAGTGTAGCTGTTTGCTTGTTTGATCTGCAAGTTTCTTTGAGGAGAGAGGATATCAGTGTATATAATTAGACTTGCTTGAAGTTCCAGTTCAGTTGAAGAATCTGTGGAATTACCTTATGTTTTAGAGTGTTTATGTTTACAATTTTGTATCCATTTCTCTTTTTGGAGAATCCTTCTTTGCTTTTAGCTAAACTGAGGAACAAGAAGCTAAAGATTGTAGCTAATTGTCGAGAATACAGGATTCTGGCAGAAGCCAAGTGAGTTACACAGATTATGGCACAGGGTGTAAAAGAAACTGGTCTCTGTTAATCACATGTTCCTCTTGGTAAACAGGTGTTTGCCCAGGGGGAATATACACACACTTCTTTTCAAATGTTATGCGAGAGTGATTAGCTGGGATATGTGAACCTTTCTCAATTTCACACTCTGCATATATTATGGTAGTTCTTTTAGTACTCTGGGTTCAACTGTAGAAGAGATGGGATTCCAGAAAGTGTAGCACTCTCCTTATTTGGTATTTCTGAATTTAACTGGCAGGCTGTTGTCCCTGTCTTTAATTAAATTGCTTCTCAACTCAATGTCTTTGAAAGACAGCTTTTGTGAAATGTGTTAAGCTCTGCAGTTTTCCTCTGCTCCTTAGCAGTGGTGGGAATAAAATTAGGAGATCAGGAATAGGTACTAAAAGAATCATGAAGAGGGCCTTTCCGTGATTGCTGAAGGGGAAAGGAGAGGAGAAATGATCAAGAAAACAAAACCAGAGCCTTTAAAAAACAACCTGTCCTTCTTCCCCTTGTTAGACTGGTTCTTTATACAGGCCACAATCTCACAGCATTGTTCTACGTTTGTTTGTTTGAACTATGAAGTTTTATTTAGTTCAAAAATTTGGAAGTTTCTCTGGAGAAATGGTTCTCAATTGGGAGTGGACCGTTTTGGGCCTGCGAGTGTAAGACATATGGCATCGTCTGGAGATAATTTTGATTGATTGTCACCATTGGTGAAGAGCGTGAGGATGCTCTTGGCATCTACTGGTTAAAGGCCAGTGATGCTGCTTAACTCCTCCAATGCACCAAACAGCCTCCCATGACAAACGAATACTATCCCCAAATGTCTGAAGTGCAGAGGTTGAGAAACTCTCATCTAGATGAAGAAATTAAAAGGCTTTTGAAAGAATTGGACTATCTGCAAATTTGCAGCTTGCACAAGCAGATATTCAAAATATTCCACTTATGGTAGTGAAAGTACAAAAATGTTTTTGTTTTGAGCACTTACGTACTTTCTGGCACTATAAGAGGCTCCAGCCTCATCTTGTATCTCTCTCGCCCCCGTCCTAGAATCAGCTGTTTCTTCAAGGAGCCCTAGTTCCTTTCTTTGAAGGATAGTATTAGAAATCAAGATCAGAGCATCAGCTCTGCTAGTTTGCATTTAGTTTTTAAACTCCAGTAACTAAACTTAATTTGTTAATTAGATCAGTTTTTATGACATGATCTTTGCCATATACATGCACTTTAAAAATACTTTTCTGATGTTTGAGGCTAATGTGGGGCATTTGTATTACCCAAATGCTATTGAAATTTGAAATAGCATAAGTTAAATGAAATCTGTAATAATGTGATTTGTAAGATATATTTTTTCTTTTATAATATGCTGATGGTGTTGGAGACTCCTGTTGCTTTCAGCCAACTTTTGTAATTGATTGCTTTTACCACATGTTTTGTTTCACAGCCTCTTACAGCTGAAAAGTTACCTAATCTTGTTTACATACATACAATTTGTTCTGAAGTGTGTAAAAATATGCATTGTGGTGAACATTGATAGAAGAATTTTATTGTGACTCAGTTTATTGGATAGTCTTTCATTAGTCAATGTTTATATCTCCATAGAAATAGGTTTAAATTCTAAAGTGTAAGGTTTTTATTCTTCATGATTTCTAGAATTTTAAAGCTTTGTTCTTATAACTGCTTTGCCTATTTCAAAAACTATCTTCTACTCCCATAATCGATCTATATAACCTGCCAGGGTTTTCTTTTCATGTGGCACCAATGATTTTTAAGACATTTCAGGAACAAGTGAAATGAAGCAAGTCTTTTCTTATTACTTAAATACTTATGTACTGAAAGAGCTCTTCAAGATTATTTATATAGAAATTTTATAATTTACCATGCTTAAGTATACATGTAAAGAAATGTAAACATGTTAATATTTTCAAGATAGTCCTAGAACATTTTAACATTCAGGATCTATTTGGAATCACTTTTAAATTTAAAATTGTAAGTGTCTGTATTTTTCCAAATATTACTATCCTGTGTTTCATTAGATGTTTTGGTCATGTAGTATTTAAAAAAGGAATTTATCAAGGTGAAATTCATGTAACATAAAATTAACTTTAAAGTGAAGAACTCATTGATGTTTTTTACATGTGCAGTGTTGTGTGATCACCACGTCTATATAGTTCCAAAACATTTCTCTCACTCCAAAGTAAAACTCCTTACCCAGTAGGTGGTTTCTTCCATTGCTCTCTTCTCTCAGCCCTCAGAAACCACTGTCTGCATTCTGTCTGTGGATTTTTCTGTTCAATATGGTTCATACAAATGGAATTATGCTTTATGTGATCTTTGTATTTGCCTTCTTTCACTTAATGTGTTGGGCATTCGTCCACATTGTAGCATCTATCAGTACTTTGCTCCTTTTTAAGGGTGAATAATAATCAATTCTATGAATATGCCACATTTTACTTATCCATTTATCCATTGTTGGATAGTTGGGTTGTTTTCAGCTTTGGCTATAGTGAATAGCTGCTGTGTTCATATGTGTACGTATATTGAGTACCTGTTTTCAGTTCTTTTGGGTATATATCTTGGAGTAGCATTGTAAGTCATATGTTTGTCCTATATTTTACTTTCTGAGGAATAACAAAACTACTTTCCTTCACAGTGGAGTGATTTTTAAAACTGATTTCTAACTTTATGTCTGTTAAGTAAATCAAGATACTTAATTTGTATTTTCCTCAATACTTTTTTTTAATTAAAAATATATTATTCTTTAACATATCCTACTTTGTTGGAGCTACTTAAAAATAATCTTTAGATAGTTCTCATGTTCTCTCAGGAGAGTTTGTGATATTCTCAGAAAAGATTCCAGGCCTTGATTTTCTAGTCTTCTGCTCTGAAAACAATTAGCTAACCTCTCCCCTGAGTTCCACATAAGCCAATTCAGATGTTTAGATATTGTATCTACTATCCATATGACTTGATAAAAAGTAAAACAAAACAAACCAGAAGTTATACTGGGTGCTCAACAGCCCTTTATATGTTTAAGGAGATAATAAATATTTTATTTACTCTGAATAGGAAAAAAAGAGATCTGAATTTGAAGATGTACCCATAAAATAGAAAATTAATTTTTTTTCTTCTTTGCCATGTTGCTGGAGTTTTCAAGGTTTAAAGAAAAACGGTCTTTTAGGTTGCTCTCTTGTCACTTTCCACAGCATATTTCATTACCGAGTGATTCAGAAAAATGTTATGAATTCTGTGTTTTTTCAAAGCAACCAATAGTTAGTTTGTATTATTTTCTAAGCACTTCATTTATATAAACTTTTTATTTCCAAAGACATAGAAAGGGAGACAGGGATTCTGTGTTAGCTTTTCATATCCTCAAATGAATCAACAGAGAGCTGGTTTTCTACAGATGCTTGATAAATAATTGTTGAACTGAATTGGTAGTTAATTTTCCAGACAGACAGGAAACTTCATAAGTGCAGGAAGCAAATTTGTCTGGTTCACAGAAATATCCCTAGCACCTGACACTGTCTCTTCCACATAATAAATATTTATTGAATGAATGAATGATGAACTCTAATGTACAACATAAATATTTTTAAGTGCTCATGAAGCTAACACTTCCCATATCAAAGATCATTTTCGTTTTATTTCTCTGTTTAGTATCTTTATGATATTCAAGTATGAAGGTGTGTAGTTTTCCCTTGGAGTAGGTATACTAGATTATTTATTAAATAACAAAATAAATAAGAATGTAAAACTTGCACCAAGCTCAGAGGTGTACCTGTAATCCCAGCTATATGGGAGGCTGAGGCAGGAGAATGGCAAGTTCAGGTCCAGCCCAGTTAGATTGCATAAGAACTTTTTATTGGGATAATACTTGGTTATGTATTAGCTTCTACTGTTGTGAAATGTTTCCATTCTATTAATATATAAAATATTCCAAGTTTGGATTTTTAGTTGTGATTGTCCTAGGCATGTTTCATATTTACATTTGAAGTCAGTGAGGAATTCCTTGGGATTATTTCCTTGATTAAGGAAATGTGTAAAGGTTTTTGACAAGAAACATAATGTTAATGTAGAAGTGAAGTCATATATTTGGGGGTTGGCATTGGAAGAGGGCACGTAGTAAATTTAGCTGTGGGTTGCCACAGCTACTAGATATAAGAAATATTCTCCCATAGATGGCTATACTTACCTGAAAACACTATGGGCTACTAGGAAAATGATTATAGTAGATCAGCTTGGAAAATTGCAGTAACTTAGCTTGAAACTGTTGTAACTAACATGAATGTAGTTCACATGATCTGGCAGTGACAAAAATGTGGTGAGTGCTGATTGCCTTTAAATGAACTTTTAAAAAAATCTGTGCTTGGCATATACTTATGGGAAAACATTTAAAGATTCTCCATGGTTCTTTAAAACCTGTGCCATAGAAATGAAGGCTATTACTTAGAACTGTCAGAATGAATTCATGTTAAACCTTTCAGGACTTAGGGCTGTAGGGACAAGCCAGGAGAAAATGGATGGCATAAGGGTGTGGGCTTGTGTGTGATGAGCAAAGAAAGAGCACGTGGGGAGCCTGTATGGTCTGTATTAAAAATAATGGATTTATAGTTTGTTGGGATTTCCCAAGATATCTTGAAGGGAGTGATGTGCCCAAATTTCCATTGTTTTTAGTTGTTACTGGGCAGAGGATTGAGGCTGTGCCATTCAGCTGAATGAACAGTTAATCTAGAAGACCTTACCAAAGGATGCTTGGTATTGTGTAGACCCAGACAGATTTGCAGATGCTTGGATTTCCCTTTTTGCAAACAACTGTGTTAACATTATGTTTGTCAGAAATGAAATAGCAAATGGAGTTTCTACATTGACTTTCTGACGTGGGGATTGCCTGTACCTTGCTCTGTAGATCTAGTTTCTGTTAGGAACCTTGTAGAGGAAAAAAGTCTGTATTGCTTGGATCAGTAGGAGAAATGGGTTCCAAGGTGTTTGTATGTTACAGTAATCTCTTCCAATTCTAAAAATTCTGTTACTGGACTGTGAGTTTATACAGTGAGTATGTCTGCAAGCCATGATGTCTTTTACCATTGCCCTTTATCTTTTATTTTTGTTTGAAATAAAGCTAATCAGAGTCCTCTACACTGAATAAGATTCAGCTAGGACAATGGAGCTATTGGCAGCCAGATGTAAACAAATTTAAAATCATGTTTTCCAAGTGTTTTAGGCTTTAATGCTCTTCTGTTTTCGAAAACAGAAGAGCCCAGTCTGTAGAAGGAGACCCAGCAAATATTATACCACTGTAATGATGCTAAATTCATTTATGGAAAGATTAAACTAATGTTTAAGATTTAATCTATATACTTACCCTCTCTGAAATTTTGTGAGGTGAAGTTTTTGTTGTGTGAGGGTGTATGAAAACTTAATGCAATATTTAAGTATCTGTTGCTTTTTCTTTAATGGGGCTGACAAACCCTATAGTATAATATCTTTAAGTGTTTATAGATGTGCTAATATTTAAATATTTCCTACTTTTAAATGTCAATTCTTCTTGTTTTATTAAATTAAATTAAAATCACAGTCCATTTATAATATATTAGAATTTGTGAAATGTTTCATGGAACTCATATTATAAATTTGGCTACCTGCTTTGATTAATTAGATTGTTTAAAAGGCTAACAAACTTGAATATATGAATTTGGCTTTTTTTAACTGGGAAGCAAATGTCATTATCAGAAAAGTTAGGTCAAAATAAAACAAAAACTAGCCTTATGAAAATGTGGGTATTATTTCTTGCCAGTCTGGTGTAATATAAAAAAGTAAGTGATGTGAATTCGAAGATTTGGGATTCATTTCCTATTTTTCCATTTACTCCCTGACAAGGTTTTCTTTTCTTATAAAATGGGAATGATAATATCTGTTTTCTTCATATAGATGGAATGAAAATACATATAAAATGGATATAAACCTAAAAAACTTCTTTACAATTACATAGAGACTTATTTTGTGGAGTGGTGAGAAATAGTGGTGATCAAATTTTATTTTTTCCCTAGAATTTTTAAAGGCTCCTATTTAGCTGATCCAATTGAAAATATAATGACATCTTTTTGACAAGTTTTTTCCATATTAAAATATGGAAGAACATATTCATTTTTAGACTGTTTAGATAGCTTATAAATATAGAGTGCTAGTGATTTCATTCTCCATTTTATATTAAATAATTAATATTTAGTATTAGAAAAGCACATTCACTGGTTCTTATATAATTTTATTGACTTGCAATTAGTCTTTTAATTAGCTGTTATTATCTACCTTTTATAGGCAAGGAGAGTGAGTCTTAGAACTTATTCTTTGGTTACTTATGGTTTTATCCACAATCATAGGTGCCACTGATGGCATATGCCTGTTAACCAGACTTTATAATTTGTTAATTATGTTGTTCTCCTAAAGTTTTGTCAGTTTTTCCATAAAAAACCAGAGTTTCTGTGGGTCTTTCAGTTATTTGGTGACAACTCCAGGTAGAGAAGGGATCTGTGGTTATTCCTGTAATTTTGTCTCAGAGATAACATTTAGTGCCAGAAGTCAAAGTCTGGTGGGAAAACATAAGGTTAGTTGTTTGTTTTTTCTTCAACCTTCCCCTATTAATGCCTCCAAGAGGTATATTCTTATTATAATTCTTATGAAAACCATCCCCATTGAGACTCTCTTCATGAGGCAGAGCTGTGGACATTGAAAGGCACACTAGTAGAGCAGCCCCAGCAGAGGGAACAGGAATGTTATTGTTCCCAGAGCACAACAGTAAATAAGATGAGGTCCTTCCTTCTTTTGCTGTTTCCTGTACTGACAAGATAAAATGAGCCTACCATAAATATTAATTTCAGGACACTCTTATTCCATTCACAGTGACTGGTTTTGAATTACAAATCCCTTTCTGGGAACCCTCTGGGTTTGAATCCTGGCTTTCACTTACTAGCCATATGTTCTTGTGCTCTTTACTCTCTGTATTTCAGTTTTCTCATCTATAAAATGGGGTAATATGCTTCACCTGATAGGTGGTTTGTTTTGAGGATTGAGTTGATATATATAAAGTACTTGGTGCGTGGGGCATTCTAAATGCTTGATTAAGTGCTAGCTTTTATCACTATTACTATATTCTTGCCTTGTTGCCCACACTTAACTAGACTAATAACTTTAAAGAACACTCTTTCTAGCAATGAAAATAATGATTTTTACTATATTGAACAATAAAATAAAATTGATATAAATTAATTGATATAATTAGGAATAATGACAGTGTTTTTTCTCCCAGCTTTTTTTGAGGGATACATCACCAATAAAAATTGTATATATTTAAGGTTTAAGCATGATATTTTGATATATGTATACTTTGTGAAATGATTACGATAATAAAGCTAATTAACAACATATCTATCAACTTATAGTTAAGATTTTTTGTATGCTGTGAGAACACTTAAGATCAACTCTCTTAGGGACCAAGGGACAGGAGATAAGTAGGGGAGGGGAAATGCTAATGCTACAGATTGCTATTGGTCAAATTATATTGTTGTATTGTGTACATGTACAAATATGTAACAAGAAATCCCAAATTCCATCAATATGTACAACTATAACACAACAATAAAAAGTGGGAAAAATCAACTTTCTTAGAAAATTTCAAGTATACAAGACAGTATTAATTATAGCTGCACATTAGATGTTCTGAACTCATTCATCCCACATAACTGAACCTTTGTCCTGTTTGACCAACTTTTTCGAATTTCCCCACCTTCTAGCTTTTGGCATCCACCACTCTACTCTTTGTTTTTAAGAGTTTGGCCTCTTTATATTCCACGTATAAGTCAGATCATGCAGTGTTTGTTTTTTGGTGTCTGGAGCATTTCATTTTGCATAACGTCCTCCAGGTTTATCCATATTGTTGCAAATGGCAGGATTTTTTTCTTTTTTTAAGATGAATAATATTCCAGTGTGTTTGTATCTGAACATATATATTTTTACACATCAGATTTTGTTTATTCATTCGTTGACAGCTACTTATTGAGGTTTTTGTTTTGTTTTGTTTGTAGTACCGAGGATTGAACCCAAGGCTTTGCACATAGTAGGCAAACAATTTACCATTGAGCTACACCCGCAGCCCTGTTGACAGACACTTAGGATGTTTCCATATTGTGGCTGGAGTAGCCTTGAAATACAATAATTGATTACTGAGCAGGGAGAGTAAGAATCATGATATCACATTTTATATCTTTAAAAGTCAGTTAAACACCAAAAAAGAAAAAGAAGAAAAAGGATAAATGGTAGTTGGAGAATACTTTCAGCCAGGTATGTTGGCACTTGTCTATAATCAAGCTACTCAGAAGGCTGAGACAGAAGGATCAGAAGTCCAAAGCCAGCCTGGATAAGTTAGCAAGACCCTGTCTCAGAATAAAAATTGAAAAGGCTTAGGAATGTAGTTCAGTGGTAGAGTGCCCCTAGATTCAAACCTGAGAAACCCTGAGTGCACATGCATGCATGTATGCGTGTGTATACACACACACACACATACACACACACCCCCAGGAATTTCATGACCAGTATGAAATGGGACAATGCCAAGTGTTGATCAAATATAGTTACAGAGGACATACAAAGGTATGCCCAGGGGACACAAACTTGATTGAGGGAATATGTCATGGACTTGAGCCTGTTGGTGGTCTGCCTCAGTGTAGAAAGATTGCAGGGGACAGGTGTTGTCAGCAGAAATCAAGAGTCAGCCTTCCTTTGGTTTGGTTTTCCAGGTGTTATTATGACTACCAAACTCCTCATTATGGCAACCATTCAGGGACTGGTGACTGTCAAAAGAACGCGTATCTCTTTCTCACTGGGAGTGGAGGCTGTGATGGAAGATGGCCCAAACACGTTTGCTACTTGCCTCCTTAGAGACGGGATTGATTCTGACAATATGGTTTTCCAGGGACCAGTCTATGCAATATCTCAAGTTTGTTTGCTTGCTCAATCATATATATCAGCAAAACGCCTCTTTTCATTTTAATTTGTATATTAGACCCAGAATGGTATGCTGTCTACTTTGTTTATATCACCTTCTAGCTCTCTTTAAAAATCATTAGGGATCCCAGACCCTGTATTGTGTTTCCTTTGTGATTTCTCTGTGACTGGACAAGATCATTAACTTCAACTCATTTGTGCTTTCCCATTCTTAGTCTAAACAAAAATTCTATTATTTCATCTGTGCATTTCTTAGACTTTGACCCAATTGTGTGTTTCTTTTCTCCTAATGTCCTTCTTTATCAGTAATCAGTTATGCCATGGAACATGCCCCTTCACCCTACCTGCACTATTGTAATTGCCTTATAATTTTACTCCATTGACATAGTGTGTTAATCTTATGTGTTTAGGCTTTTTAATAGAATTCTCCTATCTAAATGAAAAGATCTTTCTGGAATATTGTTTTAGAATCTCAAATTCTTCATCAAGAATTCATTATCTTCCCTCCTTCCTCCTCTCTTCTTTTAAGAACGACTGTCTTGTCTGTTAATATATTAATCATTTATTATAGTGACTGATTTTGTGTGGGTTCCTTTTTGACTTTTTACACTAACATGT
>PVKS010015991.1:0-44847 GCA_004027875.1 Aplodontia rufa
TTCTCTCTTTATCTCTCTCTCACTGCATCCCCCCACCTTAAAAAAAAAAAAAGAAGAAGTTAAGTCCAGAGGTAAGCTCTGTCCAGTGTGGAGACTACGACTCTACAGTCATCAAGAACCCCGGTTTCTCCATTCCTTTCTGCTTTGCTGCCCTTAGCACGTGGGTTGTGTTCTCACGGTTACCTCATGATCCAAGATGGCTGCCGTGGCTCCACTTGTCCTTTGTCTCTGTTCCCTGTGTAGCTGGGATTTCAGGCATGCACCACCACACCTGGCACCATTCTTTAGTCTACATGATAAGAAGAAGAAAGCAACTAGAGATGTAGCTCAGTGGTAGAGTGCTTGCCTAGCATGTGCAAGGCCCAGGGCTCAATCTCAATTCCTAGTACTGTCAAAAAAAAAAAGAAGAAGAAGAAGAAGAAAAAACCAAAAGGAATTCTGAAATAGCACTTTGTATCATATTAGCTGGAACTTAGTCTCATGGCCACACTAGGTAGAAATGTAACTTTACAGAAATATAGTCTTTTACTTGGGTACATTGTTGGATGTTGGGTGCAAATGGAGAAATATACTAGAGAAAAAGAGTCTTTATTTATTTATTTTTTTTTGAGAGGGAAAGTGAGAGAGAGACAGAGACTCCGTTATATTTACTTCTTTTCATGTGGCTTTTGTTGCTCAGACACTTAGTGTATGTAGTGCTGGGGTTTGAACCTGGGTCCTTGCGCATGCCAGGCAAGCACAGTCACCGCTGAGCTACCACTCCAGCCCTAAGAGTTCTTAATTTTGTTATATATTTAATAAGAAAAGGAGAATGGATATTGGTTGGTAGTTAGCAAACTGTGCAACTACTGTTTTGACCTTCCCCTCAGTTTGTCTCTAGTGTAAGGGACCCTGTGCAACTATTAAGAGATAGCACTTCTTTCCCACCCCACCCAGCTCCCCATACTGGGCATTGAGCCCAGGGGCCGGTGCATGCTGGATAAGAGCTCTACCCCTGACCATCACCCCCTACCCCGCCTTACCTCATTTTTATTTTGTATTAGAATAAATCTAACTTTCTTGTTCTTTCACTTATTTGAGTGGGTTTTTGCAACTTGGTAACCTGTTTTTCTGAGGGATACATTGACTGTTAAGTGCATTTAGGCACAATTCCCTTTAGTTTCACAATGGAAATGTAATGCTGTGCTGGGTACAATGGTGCACTGTAATCCCAGTGGCCTCAGGGGCTGAGGCAGGAGGATCATGAGTTCAAAGCTAGCCTCAGCAACTTAGCAAGGCGCTAAGCAACTTAGTGAAATTCTGTCTCAAAGCAAAAATTAAAAAGGGCTGGAGAGGTGGCTCAGAGGTTAAGTGCTCCTGGGTTCAATCCCTGGCACCAAAAAACAAAACAAAACACAGTAATGCTATGTTTAGTGAGCACAGTGCTCTCATTATTTATTACCATCCTCTGACAATATCCTGCCATCCTGATGTTAGCAGGGCATGATCTGTGTCTTCCTGTCTTCCTTTTTATTTTGGCAAATGAGTTTGCATTCATTCATCAGCACTACGCCTGTATGTGATGACCATTTAAATGCTCTGGGCCCTGTTGATGGTCAGTTTCTTGCACTATTCCTGTGTTGATGTTAAATCCCCAAAATGCCATAACTCAGCGTTTCCAGCCAGTCCTTTTACTGAGCGCTTAATATATTTCAGGCACCATTCGAAGTGCTTTACATGTCCCAGTAGTTTATTTAATCCTTCTAGTGACCTATGATGTAGGTACTAATATCACTTGAATTTTAGATATTAGCAAACTGGTACAGAGAAGTCAAGTGATCTGCCCTGAACAAGGAGGTGCCATAGTGAGGATTCAAAGCCGGGCAGCCTAGCCCCTGAGCCTGTGATTGGCCCAGATTAGCCTGCCTCTGTAGGGTGGGATGGGCAGAGGGTGTGTGTATGGCATGTGTGCATGCATGCATGATCAGGAAAGGATACCTGGGGACATTTCATCTATCTTTTACATACTGAATCTTAAAAAGCACCAAGAAACACGGCTTGAATCAAATTTGGCAAACAGTGATGAGTAACTGAGTGAGTTTCCTTACTCTAAAATATTTCAACAACTGGGCATGGTGGTGCACACCTGTAATCGCAGCCTCTCAGGAGACTGAGGCTGAAGGATCTTAAGTTCAAGGTTGGCCTTGGCAACTTAGCAAAATAAAATATAAGACTGGAATGTAGCTCAGTGGTAAAGCACCCCTGGGTTCAATTCACAGTACAAACAACAACAGCAAACTTAAACAATTTGGGAGATATTTTCCTTCCCTCTCCAACTCTGCCTGATTATATGTAAAGTTATCTTTATTGTTCATGAAAACTGTTCGGTACAAGTCTCAGGATGTTTTTGGTGCTAATCACAATCGCTTCTGTTGGATAAAACAATAGATATAGCAGAGTGAGATTAAGAGGTTTGTATTGATCACACAGTACTTCTTAGTAGTAATTCCTAAAACTTAACTTGTTTTGGCAGAGAACTGAGCTTTAGGGAATTGTATCCTAGGAAAAACATAAAAGAAATTGAAAACACCTGAATAGTTATTGAATAAACTCTGATATTAAATCACCAGACTGTAACATTGCTATAAAAATGACCGATCTATTACATAGGCTTGAAATAACTTGTAAGTTATAATATCAAACCTTAAACTATAGTTATATATTCATAATGAGTACTTATTCTGGACACTAGATAGGATCAAAATAAGAGTCTTTATTATGTGACTGTATTAGTCAGCTTTCCATCACTATAACAAAATACCTGAGGCAATAAACTTATAAAGAGAACAGGTTTATTTTAGCTCATGGTTTTGGGAGGTTCCAAGCTAAGATCAAGTGGCTCTTTTAATTTGGTGCAAGTTACCTGGAACTATAGGAAGAAGTTCAACATTCATACTGTAGCATTGGCAGAGGGGTTCATTGTTTTTTGTTTTGGCTGCTCATTTTGGAATGAATGTGTAATTCCCTTTGTTCCTTATCTCCATTGCTTCTAGGAGTCTTTCCCTGGATCTCGAACGGAAGTGCTCACATTTCCTGACTCCCACCATGGTCTCAGAAGACAGAAGAGAGACTGGGTGATCCCTCCTATCAGCTGCCCAGAAAATGAGAAAGGTCCATTTCCTAAAGATCTGGTTCAGGTAGGAAGAAAATTTTCTATTTCTCTGGAAGGAATTTGGAAGAGGAGAACCAAGGAAGAGAAAAGGAGATGATCCAATGTTGTGGATATTTCCTTGCCAATTCTTTTTTTTTCTGTTTTGTCTTCAGATCAAATCCAACAGGGACAAAGAGACCAAAGTTTTCTACAGTATCACTGGCCAAGGAGCTGACACTCCCCCCGTTGGTGTGTTTATTATTGAGAGAGAAACAGGGTGGCTGAAGGTGACGGAACCTCTGGATAGAGAAAATATTGCCAAGTACATTGTAAGTATCTCTTGCTTATTGACCAGGTAACATCTGTCCAAAATGTTTTAGTTGATTCATGTTAGGTCCCCTGATCAGGTGCTCTAGATGTGAAGAGCTTAACTTTTTAACGTCTCTTGACCTGTCAATAAAGTGAAATGACAGAAAAACCTGGGGCAATTTGGGGCAGTTAATCATATTGGGAAAAGGAGGGGGACGATCTTAACACATCACATAGGGGTTTAGACTCAAGATCTCAACCTGTTCTTGGGGCTGGAGGTTCTTTTCCTAAAGAAAGAAGATTGTGATGCTATTGGGGAGCAAAAACCATTTCTGGGACTTGGTGACAACAGGAGCCCGGAGAGGAGGGGTGGGAGGTAAAGTAATTGATGTCAAAATGCAGAAAAGTCTGGGAGGAGCACTAGACTGGAGTGAACAAAGCAAATCTTACCCTGATTGAAGTAAGTCAGAAATTTTTAGGTTTCTACCTTTACCTCTGGTCCTGGAGCCCTAGTGTTCCTATGGGAAATGGAGGTCTGGCCCCATAGATGTTTCTACAGCTCATGGGTCTTAGTTCATTATGATCTCACTGAAGCAGCAGCACACACGTGAGAGAAGTCCTTCCCTGGGGAATGCATGGTGGGGAAGAGTGGGGGCCAGATTGAGCCCACTCGCCTTGGGCCAGACCCCCTCCCCTCCCTCTTCCTCCTCCTCAGGGCCCAGGTAACCCTCACTTGGCTCTTGCAGCTCTTTTCTCATGCCGTGTCTTCAAATGGGAACGCAGTTGAAGACCCCATGGAGATCGTCATCACAGTGACAGATCAGAATGACAACAAGCCGGAGTTCATCAAGCAGGTCTTCCAGGGGTCTGTCGTGGAAGGTGCTCTTCCAGGTACATGCACGACAAGAAGTCAGATGCTCAAAAGGACACTGGGAGTCTTTGGATCCCAAAGTGTTAGGGCTGGAGCAGGTGGTCACTGAAGTTGACCCTTCATACGGGCAGAACTTTCTTTAGGAGCTGCTACGTGTGTGTGTGTGTGTGTGTGTGTGTGTAACATTCTACCTACAGATATATATACAATAGGAACAGTTCAAGAAAACTTTCCTGATTAAGAAACAGATCCTTGGGGCTAGAGCGGTGGCTCAGCGGTTTCAGCGCTTGCCTGGCAAGCATGAGGACCCAGGTTCAAACCCCAGCACCACGTACACAACTAAGTGTTGGAGCAACGAAGGCCATGTGAAAAACTAAATAAAGTTGTTTCTCTCTTTCTCTGCCTCTCTCACTGTCCCTCTCTCTTAAAAAAAAAAAAAAGAAAGAAAGAAAAAAAAGAAACAGATCCTTGCTAATACCTTAAACCGCTATCAACCCTTCTTTTTTTTTGTACCAAGAATTGAATCCAGGGCCACTCAACCACTGAGCCATATCCCCAGCCCATTTTTTTATTTTTTATTTTGAGACAGGGTCTTGCTAAGTTGCTGCGGCTGGCTTTGAACTTGTGATCCTCCTGCCTCAGCCTCCCAAGCTGCTGAGATTATAGGCGTGTGCCACCATTTTTTAAATTAGTGTAATAATTACACACCCTTGATTTTTGTGGTTATTATTTCCTTGATTTTCTTTATCTTTTACCATGTATAAATTTACCCCTAGATAACAACTGATCACTTACTAGATAATAACATTACTTTTGCTTACTTTTAAGCATGGAATCATACAATACATCTATTTCTATGACTTCTTTCATTATGTATATAAGAGTCTTCATTGGTTCCCATAATAGGTCATTCATTTTCATTGCTGCGTGGTGTTCCCTCATGTGGCTATTTATGTAAAATAGTTTATTTCACTCTTGGTGGAAATTGGGACTCTCTGAGTTTCTCGCTCTTTTGAACAGCACTCTCAGAATATCCTTAAATATATGTGGTGTAAACACAACAGTTTAGGGTACACATTCATGATGGTGGTTGCTCATTCGTAGGGGCTGTATTGTCATCTTTGCTTATGAATGGTGACAAGTGCTTTTTCAAGGTAGTTGAAACCAGTTTACCCTCCTGGAAATTGTTAGACTGTTTAGCTTTGGCCAATTTGTTGGGCATATTATGCTATCCTGGTGCAATTTAAAATTGCACTTGTAGGACTGGAGCAGTGACTTGGTGGTTATGTCGTTTGTCTGGCATGTGTGAGGATAGGGGTTCGAACCCCAGCACCTCATCTGCAACGAAATGTAGGAGCAACAAAAGCCACATGAAAAGCTAAATAAAATTGATTCTCTCTTTCTCTCACTGTTCCTTTCTCTCTCTTTAAAATAAATAAATAAAATAAAATTGTACTTGTGGGCTGGAAGTGTGGCTCAGTGGTGGAGCACTTGCCTCGCATGCACGAGGCCCTGCAGTCTGGGATGCAGACTACCCCAGTAGTCTGGGATGCCCACTGGGCTAAGCATCTTAGCATATGTTTACTGGCCAATTTTAATTTCTTCTTAATGACTTGTCTATTGAAGTTTTTTGTCCCTTTCCTTTCTTTCTTTTGGGTCAGTTGTGTTTTTGCCATTGATTCTTAAGTTCTATGGATGTTTTGAACATTAGTCCTTTGTCACATGTGTTTTTAAGTATTTTCCTCCACCTTGAAGGCCAAATGACTGTTCTCTAATAAAACTGTGGCCAAGAAGTCAATGCAGAGAATTCTTGAATTTTTCTTATTTTTCCACGCCATTCAGCTCAATATAAGGAATATGGCAAGATGTTTTAATAAAAAGGTTAGCTATTCCCAATATTCCTCCTCACCCCCACCCAAAATATATGCTGGGGAAGTTGAGTTCTCTGCACATGGCTCATTTGGTGCGGTAATTTTTCCCTCCTCTAGCAGTTTAGTGAGTATTTTAGAAATTAGAGAAGAGGCAACAAAGTACCATCTGCAGGGCCCTCCTTCACCACTCGGGCTCAGGATTGGGCTCAGCATTAGTGAGCCGGTCCCAGAATTGCAACCCAATTAATCTTCTCTGCTTCCAGGAACCTCCGTGATGCAGGTCTCAGCCACAGATGCAGACGACGATGTGAACACCTACAATGCTGCCATCAGTTACTCCATCCTCTCCCAGGAACCTGAGTTGCCACACCGCAATATGTTCACCATCAACCAGGAAACAGGGGTCATCAGAGTGGTCACTCCAGGGCTGGACCGAGAGGTCAGGCAGGGCTCAGGTGGAGCCAGTGGGAGTTGAAGGCAAATGCATGTTAGCTAAACCCGCTTGCAAAACTCTTGCTGTGGCCAGTTGCCAGTTAGTGTGACAGTCTGAGTTTTGCAACATCTGCCCAAAGGTCCTATTCCTAGATGCATGCAGGCTGGCATTTGGGCAGATGATGAAGTATTGTGCTTCTGTGTTGGCAGTGGGCTCAGCTGGGCCTCGCTGGCTGCTGGTGCTGGTCCTAACTCAGTGTGTGTGATCTGTCCGCAGACTTTTCCCCAGTATACCTTGGTGGTCCAAGCTGCCGATCTTCAAGGTGAGGGCTTGAGTACAACAGCAACAGCGGTGATCACAGTCACAGATGCCAATGATAACCCTCCCATCTTCTCCCCTACCACGGTAAGCCTACAACAGTTTCCAAAGAAAAGTCTTTCATTGTTCATGAACTAAGTTT
This sequence comes from Aplodontia rufa, assembly GCA_004027875.1. NCBI lineage: Eukaryota > Metazoa > Chordata > Mammalia > Rodentia > Aplodontiidae > Aplodontia > Aplodontia rufa. The sequence continues at coordinate 7,075 of PVKS010015991.1, forward strand.
CACAACTCCTCAAGGGCAAGTTCTCAGCTTGAGAACTCGTCCACAGACTTGTGAATGTTAATTCTAAACCTACAAGCAAGTGTGTTAGGAGTAACAACTGCCTTTGAGCATCTTTGTTCTATCCTTGGCTTGGAGCCTGTTGGGACAGGATTATAGAGTTGCAAAAAAAAGCAGCTATTATGTCCATTTCCTTGTGCATCTTTATAGCACATCTTAACTGCGTTCCATTTATTTATGGAAGAGATCTTTTCTGAGTTTATACTAGGCAACGTGTTGGGCACTGGAGATGTATTTGCGAAGCAGATGAGTGTAGTCTCATGGAGTTATTGTCTAGCCAGGAAGATATGCAATTTATAGGAATTAATTATGCCAAGAATATTAATGCATTTAAAAAGAAGATTCTGAAAGGCAAATAGAAGAACTTAAAATCCTATTTAATTTGGTAAGAAGTTGATTTAATGATTAGTAACAGATCTGACCCTTGTGGTTTAAACAAGTAGGGTAAACATTTTTGGGGGAGGGCCAGGGAGTAACCTCAGGGGTGCTTAGCCACTGAGCCATGTCCCTAGCTTGTTTTTAATTTTTTATTTTGAGAGAGGGGCTTGCTTAGATGCTTAGGACCTCACTAAGTTGCTGAGGCTGGCTTTGAACTTATGATCCTCCTGCCTCAGCTTCCCAAGCTGCTGGGATTACAGGTGTGTGCCATTGTGCCCAGTGATATTTTTTTCACTTAATTAAAAAAAAAAAATCACAGGGGCAATTGCTGTTCCATCAGTTAGTAAAAGGCTTCCATCTTCAATGTCACTTTGTGGCCTGAGATGGCTGCTGTGGCTCCAGTCAGTCATGTCCATGATCCATATAGGAAGGAGACAAGGACAGAAGACACAAAAGGCATTGCTTAGTCAAGTCCTCTTATTAAAGACATCCTGTACAACCCCTTTCACAAGTTTTATTTACATCTCATTGGCAACTGCCATCCATAAGGAAGAAATGACACATTGCTGCTACCAACAGCACAGTTAATAAGAGAATGCTTATTAGCAGGCAAGTAGTAGTGTCTGCCATCCTAAGTAGTCTGGGTGTAAGAAGGTTTCCCAAAGCCACTGCATGGCACTTATACTAAGACTTGAAAACAGGTCAGGCAAAGATGAGATGGGGAAGTTGGAAATGTATTTTCAGCAGATGGATCAGTGTATGCAAAATGTCCTGAATCAGGGGGAAGCTTGATGCATAAGAAGAACTAAAAAGCAGTCAATAAGACCAAGTGTAATGGACCAAAGAAGGCAGGTGCTAGAGGACCTTGTAGGCTGGGTAAGAGTGTCAAAGTTATCCTGAACACAGGGGTCTCTGCCAAAGGGTTTTACGTAGAGGGTTGCAATGACCAGATTTGAAAGGTAAAGAATGGATGGGGGCTGGCGGCCATGGGTGGCCTTAACCCTGACCAAGATCACGGTCACCCACTGCGTTCCAGTATGTGCCGAGGGGCTTGGGCAGTGAGGGCCTTGGATTGCCGCTTGGGGTGCTTCTGAAGAGGAGACTCATGAGTCCTACCTGCCCCACACTGAGGAATGGAGGGCCAGCTCCTAGAGTGAGCGTGTCATTTGAGAACTGTGCCTGCTGCCTGACCTACTCTCTTCACACTGCCTCCTCCAGTCTTGGGCTCAGAATGGATTCCGTTAGCCTGAACTGGCTCCACTTTCCATGTCAGCATGTTGTCATTGACCCATCTTTTCCTTTGTCCTGCAGTACCAGGGGCAAGTGCCCGAGAATGAAGCTAATGTCATCATCACTACGCTCAAAGTCACAGAGGCTGACGCCCCCAACACCCCGGCATGGGCGGCTGTGTACACCATACTGAACGATTATGAGCAACAGTTTGTCGTCATCACCGACCCGGTGACCAATGATGGCATTCTGAAGACAGCTAAGGTTTGTGTGCTATCTGGTGAGCTGTACCCTAGTAGCTGGACACTCCCTTGTCCCCCAGCGATGTCTCAGAAGTAGATTAGCATTGGTGGGTGACCCAGATTCTGGTGGGCTTATTGTACTGGGACAGTGATTTAGGACAGTGATTGTCCTAAAATTAAGAGGCTGTACTATCTGCTTCCCCTACCCTCCCATCCCTTTTTGTGGTACTGAGGGTTGAACCCAGGGGTGCTCTACCACTGAGCTGTCCCCCTAGCCCTTTGCTTTTATTTCGAGACAGGGTCTCCCTGAGTTGCCTAGTTTGACCTCAAATGTGAGATCCTCTGCTTCAGCTTCCCCAGTCACTGGGATTATAGGTGTGTGTTAACCGTGTCCTGCAGAACTATTTGGGTTTGTTTTGATTTGAACCCAGGGTGCTTAACCATGAGCCACACTCCTAGCCCTTTTTATATTTTATTTTGAGACAAGGTCTCAATAAGTTGCTTAGGGACTAGCTAAGTGGCTGAGACTGGCTTTGAACTTGCAATCCCCTTGTCTCAGCCCCCCAAGTTGCTGGGATTACAGGAGTGTGCCTCTGCTGTCAACAGGACCATCTTTTTTTTTTTTTTAAAGCGAGAGAAAGATTCATTCTTATTTATTTTTTCATCTAGTTTTGCCTTTTCAACACCTACTTACGTATGTGGTGCTTGGGCTTGAACCCCGGTCCTCACACATGCCAGGCAAACGCTGTACTACTGAGCTGCTGCTCCAGCCCCAGGACCATGTTTTTTTTTTTTTTTTTTTTTTTTTAAAGAAAGAGAGATAGTGAGAGAGAGAGAGAGAGAGAGAGAGAGAGAATCAACTTTATTTGGCTTTTCATATGACTTTTTTTGCTCTGACACTTTGTTGTGTACATGGTGCTGGTGTTTGAACCCACGTACTTGTGCATGCCAGGCAACCACTATAACCACTGAGCCACCGCTCCAGCCCCAGGACCAGCTGTTTTAATGGGCTCCTAATCCCCTTTCTGTTTTACAAAGAAGAGGGAACATGGTTTACTGGTCTTGGCTGTTTGGCTGGACTGTTTATAAGTGGGACAAGTACTTTTTTTGTGTGTGCAAAAAATGTGCTAGAAACTTGAAAACTGTGAAACTGGGTGAGTTGCTCGTTGATGGTAGGAAGAATTAGCAGGTGCCTGGAATAGCCCCAGAGCTTTGGCTTCCTGTTTAGTGAATGAGCAGCTGTGTTTGCGAACTGTTGTGTATTATGAACCAAAAACAATGCTTAAGGATTTAATTTTTGTTTGTTTTTTTGCTAGCTTAAAATAATTCTTTTTTGTGGTAGCAGGGCTTGAACCCTGGGTTTTGTACATGGTAGGCAAGCACTTTACCACTGAACTTCACCTGTAGAGTCCTTTTATTTTATCTTATTTATTTATTGGTAACAGGGATTGAACCAAGGAGTGCATAATCACTGAGCCACAACCCCAGCCCCCCCCTTTTTTTTTTTTTTTTTTTTTTTTTTTTTTTTTTTTTGGTTTTGATGCAGGGTCTCCCTAAGTTGCTGAGGTTGGCTTTAAACTTGTGATCCTCTTCTCTCAGCCTCCCAAGTCAATGGGTTTATAACCGTGCACCACCCTGCCAGACCCTTGTATTTTATTTTTAATCTCATTTTTTCCCTACTCTCTAGGGTTTGGATTTTGAGGCCAAGCAGCAGTACATTCTACATGTGACAGTGACAAATGAGGCCCCCTTTGAGGTGACTCTCCCAACCTCCACAGCCACCGTCACTGTGGATGTGGTGGATGTGAATGAAGCCCCCATCTTTGTGCCTCCTGAAAAGAGAGTGACTGTGCCCGAAGACTTTGGCGTGGGGCTGGAAATCACATCCTACACGGCGCGGGAGCCAGACATATTCATGCAACAGAAGATTACGTGAGTATGGGGGTTTCATACAGCCTGGTGACAACTGGATGTTGTTCTATATTTATACTTTTTCTGTTTAGGTGAACACACATACAGAGTCACATTTAATGACCAGAATACATTCCAAGAAACACCTGTTTGGCTCAAGTCATCATTGTGCAAACATGACAGAGTTTGTCACGCGGACTGAGATGGCTGCGCATTCAGGCTTTTGTTGGCTCATTGTGTGGCACGTCACTGTGTCACTATTTCATTTGTGACGTTGTATCCTCTTTAGGCTATGCAAGACCCTTCTCTTGTTTAGTTTTTTTTTTTTTTTAATTCCCCTTTTATCCCTGTTCACCGTCTCCCACCTTTTCACTTCCCTCCATAGTTTAATATCCTTCCCCTCTTTGAGTCTGAGGTTCTTTTTTTTATGCTGGAGATGGAATCACATGTTTTATTTTGAGACAGTCTCGCTAAGGTGCTCAGGGGCTCCCTAAGTTACTGAGGTTGGCTTTGAAGTGTTGATCCTCCTGCCTCCTGTAGATAAATAAAGGAACATGATGTCATCAAATCATTCTCAAAGGACTTAACTTAGCAAAATAAGTGAGAACATATAGGTTGAGAGAGCCACTGTGGCAAAATGTTAACGATGGGTAAGTCCATGGCTGGAGAGGTAGCTCAGCGGTAGTGTGCCTGCCTAGCATGTGAGAGGCCATGGATTTGATATCCACCACTTCAAAAAAAAGGGTGGGGGGTACACCTAGTGAAGGATGGTCATTTTACTATTCTGGCAACTCTTACATAGGATAGTTTTCAAAATAAGAACACTGGAAATAATTATACAAAGGAGGAGGTACCTTAACCTTCTCTAGCTTCATGATTTTTGGTGTCTCCATTCTAAGCCAGAGCTTGTGACTTTTCAGGTATCGGATTTGGAGGGACACTGCCAACTGGCTGGAGATAAATCCGGACACGGGTGCCATTTTCACTCGTGCTGAACTGGACAGAGAGGACTTTGAGCATGTGAAGAATAGCACCTATACGGCCCTCATCATTGCTACTGACAATGGTAGGGACACCTGTGTGGCCTCAGCTGCCCCACCTTCCAGGATTGCTGGCCTCCTTTGCCCCCTGTCCTTGTTTTGGAGATGAGCTCGTTCTCTTCATTTTAAAACAAGAATCCTCCTTGTCAAAAATACAAATAATTTGGGTCAAGTGGAAGTTCCTTTTTTCACCTGTCCCTGTCTGTGCCTGCAACCCACTCCCTCCCCCACAGGAGCCTGGGTTTGGGTCCCACGTCCATGACCTTGTACTTACTACTTAATTTTTATATCTGTCAATTCTTTGATATATCAAAACGCTAACACTCCATCCAGATGAAATGAGTTAATGTGTAAACAGCGTCAGCCACATGCAATCTAAGGACTGGTATTTTTAATGATCATCAGTTAGGTATGAGTCCTTCCAGACTTTCTGTATATTTGAATACATACATACATATATATGTATGTAAATATGGTTTGTTATTGACTTAAGTCTCTTTAAATTTTGTTTTATTATAAAGAATTTATCCATATTGTTTAAAATTTAAGTTTTTGGGTCTGGTGTATAGCTGAGTGGTAGAATATTTGTGTATTGTGAGGCCCGGGGTTTAACCCCTAGCACTGAAAAACATCTGTTTCTGTTTGTCTTTCTTTCACTTATTTGTGTATGTGGTGTTTGGGTTTGAACGCAGGTCCTTGTGCATGCCAGGCAAGAGCTGTACCACTGAGCCACCTCTCTAGCCCCTACCACTGAAAAACAAACACAGAAAAAAATTTTTTTTTTTTTTTTACACTTTACAGTATGTCTTTAAGATACAGAGACCTGCCATACCACATGATAGATCTCTTTTTAAGAATGATGTTGTCTAGCTGGGCATGGTGGTTCATGCCTATAATCCTGGGCATGTGGTTCAGTGGTTAGGTGCCCCTGGGTTCAATCTCCGGCACACACACCCACCTCACCCCATCCCCCCAAAAAAGAAAAAGAAACAATCGTGCTCTCTGGGACTAGGTGTGTAGCTCTGTGGTAGGGTCCTTGCCTAGCATGCATGAGGCCGTGGTTTTAATCTCCATTATCACTAAAAAAAAAATCATCTGAATATTGCATAATTTGATATCAAAGGGCACAGGTTGTTTGCAGTCATGGTTTCCATCGGTCATAAGAGTACATCCTTGTGCATGCCTCTGTTCACAAGCATTCCTATGCAGAATTACTTGTAAAGAGATTTACAAACTTCCCATGGTTAATTCCCCTTCCCTCGTCATCCACTAACCTGTTGAGGTGACAATCTGGGTTTGACCATGTGCAAAGTAGAGGGCCAGGCAAGTAAGGCCATCAGGAGGTTCCATTTGCAGAGTCTTGGCGGAGCAGAGAACTAGCCCAGTGCTTCAGCCGGCAGCGCACACCAGCCAGCGAACTCTTGCTGCTTGGGAATTCCCTAGGCTGGCCTGGAATTCAGTTGTGGTAAATGGCACCCTAGCCAAGGGCAGGCACTTATTCTGTAAAGAACCAGGGAGTAGGGGCTAGAGTGGTGAATCGGCGGTTACAGCGCTTGCCTGGCATGCGTAAGTACAAGGGTTCAAATCCCATTTCAATGTACACAGCAAAGTGTCAGAGCAACAAAAGCTACGTGAAAAACTAAATAAAAATTGTTTCTCTCTGCCTCTCTCCTCTCTCTTACTGTCCCTTTCCTCAATCTTTAAAAAAATAAAGTTGATTCTCTTTTTCTCTCTCTCTCACCCTCCCACTCTTCCCTTCTCTTAAAAAAACAAAACAAAACAAAAAAAAACCCAGGGAGTGAAAATTTTAGGCTTTTTGCCTGCAATCAGGAATAGATAATCCATAACGGGAGGGGCATAATTGTGTTCCTAATTTGGCTAGACGTTAGTTTAGCTTGCTGACCCTGACCTAAATAATCACAGCTAAGGGGCAATGGCTCTGAGTAGTTCCTTTAAGTGTTGCTGTGTGTAAACTTTCTTTCCCCCAGTGCTGAGTATGGAACCCAGGGTCTCACATTCACTAGGCAAGAACTTTACCACTGCGCTGCCTCCCCGCGTTTGCATGCCTTTTTCTATGCAGTATAAAAGGGGCGTGATGTTTATTCAGGAAATATATTAGCTCGTTTAAAAAAATTTTTGTTTTTGGTAAAGTTTATTTTATTTTATTTTATTTTATTTTTTTAAGAGAGAAGGACAATGAGAGAGACAGAGAAAAAGAGAAACAACTTTATTTAGTTTTTCACATGGCCTTAGTTGCTCTAACACTTAGTTGTGTACGTGGTGCTGGGGTTCGAACCCAGGTCCTTGTGCTTGCCAGGCAACCACCGAAACGGCTGAGCCACCACTTCAGCCGGTAAAGTTCATTTTAAATGACATATGCTCATTTATTAAGAAAAAAAACGGGGCTGGATCGGTGGCTCAGCGGTTTCAGCGCTTGCCTGTCAAGCACGAGGACCCGGGCTCAAACCCCAGCTCCACGTACGCAACTAAGTGTTGGAGCACCTAAGGCCATGTGAAAAACTAAATAAAGTTGTTTCTTTCTCTCTCTCTCTCACTGTCCCTCTCTCTTTGAAAAAAAAAAGAAAACCAAGCCACATGATTCTAAAAAGTTAAAAGAAATCACAGTTACTATTTATCACAGTAACTATAGTTTGAGCTAGGTTTCCTATTATACACTAATATTGATGATGATGGTTCCTGCAATATATTTTCCCCACTACTGTAACCTTAGTGCTGTGTCAGGATGTAGAAGAAATGTTGAACAGGAAGGTTTGTGAACTTCTAGGTCTATTTTGAAAAGCCATATGCAGCAATTTCAAAAGGCTGGACCCTTTGATAATGACCTTAGATGACATAGACACTCAGAAAGTGGCAGGCAATGAGGACTCCTTGGAGTAGTTAAATTTAATGAACGAATAGCCAAGAAGATTAAGGAGGGTGTCCTCCATGTAAGGAATAACCAGCATGCTTCTTCACAGAGAGGGGAAGGAGTGTGTCAGGAAATTGCCACACTGGGAGTAGAGGGCATGGGAGCTGGAAGGACAGAGGTTGTGGGCCTGGTGAGGGATCCTTGGTGAGCCAGGCAAGATTTGGTCTCTTGGGAGGTGGCAGGTATCATCAATATTCCTTTTTGTTTTGGTACTGGTGATTGAACCTAAGGGTACTTATCTTGAGACAGAGTGACAGGGTACAGATTATAACATCTTTATCTTATAAACTTATCTTTAGTTAGGGTACAGGTTATAAGATATAAGAAAGAGATTCTCAAGTACAATGGTTTAAATAAGTTGCTTAGGACCTCACTAAATTGCTGAGGCTAATCTCGAACTTGGAATCCTCCTGCCGCCTCAGCCACTTGAGTTTCTGGGATTATAGGTGTGCACCACCATGCCCAGCTTCATTATTATTCCTGAATGGGGACATTTCCTCTGTGTTTCCTCTTAGGTTCACCAATTGCCACTGGAACAGGAACCCTTCTCTTGATCCTCTCTGACGTAAATGACAATGGCCCTGTACCTGAACCTCGAAATGTGCACTTCTGCCAGGTCAATCCACAACCTTTTGTCATAAATATCGTAGACCCAGATCTTCCCCCCAATACTTCACCCTTCACAGCAGAACTAACACACGGGGCAAGTGTCAACTGGACCATTGAATACAATGACCCAGGTGAGAACTTGGACTTGATCTCGCCAGCTTGATTCTAGTCTGTGCTGCTTTTTCTCCTTGCCCTGCTCACTGCTGAATTTCCCTTGCAGCTCCACCTGCTACCCCTTTCCTTTGGTATTTGTTCCCTGTGCCTTCTACAGTTGAGGCATTGCCCCAAAGGTCTCTTTCCTTCCTCACGTTTTGCCTTGTGATATACTGCCCAGTAACCTAAACCCCAGGCAGCCCTGCTTTCTTCACTCAGCTTTGGAACATCTTTAGTTCCTACCAATTTTATTCTAGAGTTGTCCCCCTGCCCTTTCTTTTTTTCCTTCCCCTGGTCCCATCAATTTGTTTTGCTTTCTCCAGCCCAAGAGTCTCTCACTTTGAAGCCAAAGAAAACCTTAGAGTTGGGTGACTACAAAATCAATCTGAAGCTCGTAGATAATCAGAACAAAGACCAGGTGACCACCTTGGATGTCCGTGTGTGCAACTGTGAAGGCACCGTCAGCAACTGCATGAGGGCGCCGTTAGTGGAAGCGGGATTGGAAGTTCCTGCCATCCTAGGGATTCTTGGAGGGATCCTTGCTTTCCTACGTAAGTGCAGCTGGCAAGTGTTTCAGTCTGGCTTCTCAAGTGGGGGAGTTTTTTGGTTTTGATTTTGTTTTTTTCTGGAAAGAATTTTTAGTTAGGGTTCAGGTTATAAGATATCAAAAAGAGATTCTCAAGTACAGGGGTTTGAATGAAATAGAAGTTTGTCTTTATTGAACATTTCAGAGATAAGTGAATCAGGAGTGGAAGGCACCTTGTTCATGGGGTCAGGGGTACTCAGGGTTTGTCTGTTTTGTTTCTTTTCATCCTGCAATGCTTCCCCAGCTTGTGTGCACTCGAAGTGCCCTACTGGCAGTGGGACACAAAGGCATGAAGGTTTTCAGGTTTTCCACCCTGATTGTTTATTTTGCACCAGGCTTTGTGTTAGACCCTGGAGCACTAGGTTTTTGGTGCTTTAGAAAGCATCTCTTTAGAAACCATACAGTGCCTCTGGTTCTGAGTTCTTCACGGATAGGAGATGTTCGCAGCTTGCAAAGTCTCATTCATGTCAGACTGGCCATGGCACGAGCAGGGAGTACGCAGTGCTTCTGTCTATGAGTTTTTTTTTTATGATTTTTTTTTTTTTTTTTAAAGAAAAGAGAGAGGGACAGTGAGAGAGAGAGAGGGAAAGAGAATCAATTTTATTTAGTTTTTCATGTGGCCTTTGCTGCTCCAAAACTTTGCTGTGTACGGGGTGCTGGGGTTCGAACTCAAGTCCTCACACATGCCAGGCAAGCGCTGTAATCTCTGAGCCACCGCTCCAGCCCCTGTCTATGAATCTTGAACTAGAGAATTATATTGTTTATCTGCATAAAGCCTCTGGCACCCTGACTCAGAAAAAATAAGCAGAGTACATGTAAGAAATCTTTCCAAGTTTATGCAAACCTATTTCAATGAGATGCTTCACTAAGATGCAGTGTGTAAGCCCTTAGGCACCAGTACCTACAACACACAAAAACAAGCAATAATAACAACAATGAAAACACAATCCTTTTTTTCATTCATAATCATTTTGTTTTTAAGTTAGGTATATCTCCTAATTATAATCTCAAGATCAGGTGAAAACTTCGGGAATGGAGTTTAAAGCTTGAACTTGCTGTCCATTCTTTAAGATAAAGAACATGTCAGGTGATTTTGTAGTCTGAGTCTCACTCCCTGTAACAGATTAACAATCACAGGCATGCATCAGGCACACTTTGGCTGGCCCAGCAGCCCTGTGCACAAACCTCAGATGGTTCCAACTCAGAATCAAAGCCCGAGTCCTTGTAGTGCTACACACCTCCCTCCCTACCCCCAGCGTCTTCTCTGCTTCAGCCACATTGGCCTCTCACCCTTCCTCAATCACACCAAGCACACTCCTGCCCCAGGGCCTTATTTCCCTGCCTGGAACACTTTGTCCCAGAATCCGGGGAAAATGACCACGTGAAAGTTGATACACTTGAATTTAAGCATCATCATCTTTATTATTAACTTCGAGGACATGAGTGTCGTCTGGGTTGATTGCAATGTTTTACCTGCCACTGGTCTGGAAGGCAATGTGCCGCTGCTCTGTGACTTCCTCCGGCCTTCCTGCCCGTCACTCTCTCCCTCTTTACCCCTCCAGTCCTGCTTCTGCTGCTTCTGCTGTTTGTTCGGAGGAGAGGGGTGGTCAAGGAGCCCTTACTGCCACCAGAAGATGACACTCGGGACAATGTTTACTACTATGATGAAGAAGGAGGTGGAGAAGAGGACCAGGTGGGTTTTCAAAACATACAAGTAGGGCGTCGATCTCTTTATTTGGCAGATGCAGTAGTGAGGAGAAGGCAGACATTTGAAACAGCTCTGCCGCTCTGAGTATTGTTTTTAAGGCCCCCCCCGCCCTCAAAGGGCATCGTCGTTAGCTACCACCATCATCTTAAACAACGGATAGCATTTTTTCATTGCTTACTGTACTCGTCCAGATGAGAGAACTGAGCCACAGAGCAGTTGAATGACTTGCCCAAGGTCACACATCTAGTCTGGCTCCAGAACCTTTGTATTCTTAGGACATGAACTTCAGTCAAGTTATCTTTGGAGATAATTTGAACAAATGGTTGTCAAACAATGACCTATTTTAATATTTGGTTTTCCTCTTGAGTTTTTAGCTGTGCCAAGCAGTTTTTTGCATTTTATATAGGTTAAATTTCTTCACCTCCACACCTGCTTCCCTGATTCTGGAGTTTGAACTCAGTAATTTTACCCCCCTGAGCTTATACCTCTAGACCTTTTTTATTTTTTTAATTTTTTAAATTTTGAGATAGGGTCTCACTAAGTTGCTGAGGCTGGCCTCAAACTTATGATCCTCCTACCTCAGCCTCTCAAGTCACTGAGATTACAGGTGTAGTACCCTACCTGGTAGATATTAATTTGTATGTGTGTGTGGACTGGGGATCGATCAAGCGCCAGTCTTTGCACATGCTAGGAAAGTGCTCTGCCACTGAACTGCATTCTCAGCCTGAGATATTAATTTTTACTTTTTTGGTACCAGGGTTGAATCCAGGGATGCTTAACTACTGAGCCACATCCCCAGCCTTTTCTAGTTTTTATTTTGAGACAGGGTCTTGCTAAGTTGCTGAGGCTGACTTTGAACTTCTGATTCTCCTGCCTCAGCTTGCCTCAGCCTCATGAGCTGCTGGGATTACAGACATACGCCACCCCCATCTCTAGCTGAGATATTAATTCTTTAGGGCCCCTCTGTTTTCCTGGAGTTTGCAAATGACCTTACTCAAGTGTCCCAGAATTCAAGGCATTTTTAAGTCTAATTGGTGGATGCCAGGTATGCCATATCAGTGAGCAATTATCATAGTACTCTTCTGCCATATAGTACACAACCTGAAGATTTCAGTGGCATGTCTTTATTAGGCATTTGTGGGTTAGTGGGGCTCACAAGAGTCTGAAGGTTGGCTGTAGCTCGGGACCGAGGCAGAGTTTTGCTCAATGACCCTAAGCTACAATTGTGTCTGGGCCTGCTCCTGCTTTGTATAAGCAGGCCAGTGCCTTTTTTTTTTTTCTTTTCTTCTTCTTCTTTTTTGGTACTGGGGATTGAACCCAGGGGCACTTAACTACTGAGCTACATACATCCCTAGCCCTTTTTATAATTTATTTAGAGACAGCATCTGGCTAAGTTGCTTGGGGCCTCGCTAGGTTGCTGAGGCTGGCTTTGAACTTGTGATCCTTCTACCCTAGACTGAGCTGCTGGGATTATAGGTGTGCACCACCGTGCCCAGCAGGCCAGTACCTTCCAAGCTTTTTTGCCCGTTTTCTCATTGCTGAAAGCAAGTTACATGAAAAAGGCCAATAATAATGGATGTGTACTCTTCTCACAGAGACTATGGTGGGAAGGGAGTGAATATTTGGATAATAATCTAATAATTATATCCTATGGGAAGCAAATACAACACAACAATTTACATTCACTCCAAATGCTACTACTTGTTTCAAGCTGTTATCTTTCAGGGCTAGTAAGGAGACTCTTAATTTTGTCATTTCATATTGAATTGGGCACACGTAGGTGCATATCATGCAGTGAAGGCATTCTCCGGTTCCATGGGCATAATGCAGACGTAGCTTTAGGAATGTGGCTATTCCTTTTTGACTCATTTTCATACCTTTATCTTTTTCTCTAAGGACTTTGACTTGAGCCAGTTGCATAGAGGCCTGGATGCTCGGCCTGAAGTTACTCGCAATGACGTAGCACCAACCCTCCTGAGCATGCCCCAGTATCGTCCCCGCCCAGCCAATCCTGACGAAATTGGAAATTTTATTGATGAAGTAAGTAAGCAGAGTTGAAAGTCAAAGGTACAACATATCTCTAAACTCAGGAGTAAAAGAGAACAAAGTAAAATAATAAAAGGAACCTTTCACTTTATCCCTTTATCATTTTTAGCTTGCCTAATTCCTGAGTCCTATTTTTGTTTTGGTATCAGGGATTGAACCCAAGGGTGCTTAACCATTGAGCCACACCCCAAGCCCCTTTTATTTTTTATTTTGAGACAGGGTCTTGCCTAAGTTGTTTAGGGTCTTGCTAAGTTGCCCTGAATTTGAACTTGCCGTCCTCCTGCCTCAGCCTCCTGAGGTGCCGGGATTACAGGTGTGTGCCACTGTGCCCAGCTTTTTGGTTTACAGTCTTCTTATTTAAGAAAGGAATTTGTCCAAAATGTTATTGGCCAGAACTGTCACAGGTTATCCCTACCTGCAGGGGAGAAAAATAAAATTGATTCTCTCTCGCAAAACTACCTCTCGGGCCTGGAGCGGTGGTTCAGCGGTTTTGGCGCTTGCCTGGCAAGCACGAGGACCCTGGTTCAAACCCCAGCACCACGTACACAACTAAGTGTTGGAGCAACTAAGGCCATGTGAAAAACTCAATAAAGTTGTTTCTCTCTTTCTCCGTCTCTCTCACTGTCCCTCTCTCTTAAAAAAAAAAAAAAACAAAATACAAAGATGGGAGTGTCCCAAGTCATATCCATTCAAGCCATTGGATCACTGGATTCTTGGGTAACAGGAAGGACCCCAGCTATGTGATTCCTTCTGACCATCCACTTTTATTTTTGGGTGGTGTGGATATTGAACCCAAAGACATTTTACCACTGAGCTACAATCCCCAGCCCTTTGTACTTTTTATTTTGAGACAGCTCTTTCTTTCTAAGTTTCAAAGACTGCCATCCTTTTGCCTCAGCCCCCTGAGTTGGTGGGATTATGGGCATGCACCATTGCATCCAAGTCACCTTTTAGAATTGTCTGGATTCAGATTCTTTCCCCCCTCACATGGGTTTGAAAGCCATCACATTTATTTATTTGTAGGTTTTTTCTTTCTTTTTTAGCGAGAGAGAGGAACAGTGAGAGAGGGAAAGAGAGAATCAACTTTGTGTAGTTTTTCATGTGGCTTTTGTTACTCCGACACTTCTTTGTATGTGTGGTGCTGGGGTTTGAACCCATGTCCTTGCACATGCCGGGCAAGCATCGTAACTGCTGAGCCACCACTCCAACTCTTGTAGATTTATTTTTTGTTTTTTTAAAGAGAGAGGGACAGTGAGAGAGACAGAGAAGAAAACAACTTTATTGAGTTTTTCACATGGCTTTAGTTGCTCCAACACTTACTTGTGTACATGGTGCTGGGGTTTGAACCCGGGTCCTCGTGCTTGCCAGGTAAGCGCTGAAACTGCTGAGCCACCGCTCCAGCCCTCTTGTAGTTTTTTTAAGAGAAAGGGACAGTGTGAGAAAGAGAAAGAGTGAATCAATTTCATTTAGTTTTTCATGTGGCTTTCCTTGCTCTGACACTGTCATGTACGTGGTGTTGGGGTTGTAAATTATAAAAATAATATGCTTGAGGGTTTGGGATGTGGCTCAGTGGTAGAGTGCTTGCTTCTAATTTGTGAAGCCCTGGGTTTGGTCCCTAGCTCCACAATAAATAAATAAATGTACAAACAAACAAATAAATAAATGATACACTTGAGCTGGGTGTGGTGGCACACACGTACAATCCCAGTGGCTCAGGAGGCTGGGGCAGGGGGATTTGCAAGTTCAAAGTCAGTCTCAGCAAATTTGCAAGGCCCTAAGCAACTTAGAAGACTGTCTCAAAATAGAAAAAATAAAAGGGGCTTAGGATGTGGTCAGTGGCTAAGTGCCTCTGGGTTCAATCCCTGATACCCAAAAAAAAAAAAAAAATAGTGCTTGCTCTTTTACAAATACAAATAATGAAAATGTGTATAAAGAAAAGAACTTGTAAGTCCCCCACTGCGTTCCCCAGAGTTAACTTCTAATAATACCATAGACTTTTCCCACTGAAGCGCAGTCTGTCTATACACATCCTCATTATTTCCTTTCTGCATCCTGGTTGGTGACAGAAATTTCGCACCCTGATTTGTGGGGGCCCCATCTTGATTGGTTTGTGCTTGTGTTCCCCCTGCCTACATACAATTTATCGTTTTGATTGAGCGGGGAGAGCATTCTGCATATTTTCCTGTCGCTTTCTCTTTTCATCAACAATATTTTTGCATCCATCTCTGGATGCCAGTGTGCGAATGTCCCATGTTTGTGCCCCTCGCTGGGTGGTGTCCTACAGTCTGGTTGCAATGCCTTGCCTTCCGCGTTGCCTGAGGCACCCCAAGACAGCAACCTGCCTCCAGGGCCTTCTGGTGCATAAGCATGTGCTGTCCTGCTGAAATATCTTGTCCCTCTTCCTCAGAACCTGAAGGCTGCCGATAGTGACCCCACAGCACCCCCTTACGACTCCCTGCTTGTGTTCGACTACGAAGGAAGCGGGTCCGAAGCTGCCAGTCTCAGCTCGCTGAATTCCTCCGAGTCCGACCAGGACCAGGACTATGACTACCTGAATGAATGGGGCAATCGTTTCAAGAAGCTCGCGGACATGTATGGGGGTGGCGAGGACGACTAGGGGCCTTGGGAGAGGGGTCCTTGGGCAGGAGCCATGGGAATTGCAGGGTGATGTTGCCTGGGGGGTTTTCAACTCCTTCCCTCCACCTGAGTTCCTGGGAGAGTGAGAGACTGGGCTGTGATGCAGTTAAGGTAGTTATGGTTTCCACTTTGTAGCTCTAATCTGTGTATAGTAGAAAGGTTTTGACTTTAGTGCTTGAATATTTTTTCTTATATCACTCTTTACAGAGTGGTGACATCCCAAAACTCCCCAATTCTTAATATTTCAAAAGAACAACTCCAGTCTCCAAAGGTTCTGCTAGGAACGTGTAGATTTCCCTAAGGGGCTTTGTCTCATGTTTAAAAGGAAGGGAAGGTATCATTTGTCCTAGTTGGGTTTTTTTTTTGTTGTTGTTGTGGTTTGTTTTTTGTTTTTTTGGTGTGTGTGTATATGTGTATATATATAAAGATTTTTTTTTAAATTGTGTGCTTTCTCCCCATCAGTGCACTGGTATGTCCTGTGTTCTAATCTCCACCCTTAATCCTGAGTTCTGTTGCTCTGCCCCAGAGGAGGGTTCTCCACCTCCTGAATACTGACTTGAAGTGGGCATCTGTGCATTTGCTAGTTCTGAGTCCGTGTTTGCTGTGAATGTCATTGCAGGGTACTCTTTGGTTCTGTGTGAGAACCTTGACCAGAAAAGTGTGGTGAATTTTCAGGTGCCACTCAATGTTTAGTGCTTATTTATCACTGACTCAAAAGAGTGATGTTTTCTGGGACGTGTAAGATCGTGCCTGTCGTGCTGCAGCCAAGCCAGAGAGGAAGTGTGAGAGATGGGTGTGGGGATGGCAGAGGTGGCTCATCACTGACCTTGGCCACTGAGCAAACATGCTGAGGATGGTTACAGTGTTTTGGCCTCAATCCTTAAAAATTCTGGAAGAATGGAGGAATCCTACACAGGATTCATGGTTTGTGCCCAAAGCCCAGAATTCCCCAAGTGCCTGCTTTTAAAGGTGTCTACAGAAAACACTAGCTGATTAGGACACTGTTCTCTGATTCCAAGTGTGCACAGAAAACTGTCGATAGTAGAAGTTACAATTTTTTTTTTCTTAGATGCAGGATGTAAACACTGCCCTAAGGGAGGGAGGAGAAATGACTTTGATTTGAATCTTTTTTTTTTTTATTTCAAAATGCAAATTTCAACTTTTGACAACAACAGAAGAGTTATTGAAATTGCTTTACTGTGTTTGGCAAGGGAAAAAATCATATCTGCAATCAATTGTTGAAATTGTTTTGATTTCTGCAGTTTAAACTATATCTAGTTGGTATAGAGAATGTCGCTATAGTTTTGAGTGCATATGTGTGTGGGTGCTGATAATTTTGTATTTTCTTTGGGAGTGGAAGAAGAAAATTCAAAAAGAGAAATTTATTCTCAAGAAAGCATTTTTATAAATTTTATTAAAGAATTTTGTTAAATCCTTGTCAAACTTGTTTGATTTGATTCCAATGGAATTCCAGCGAGACAAAAGGAAGACAGAGGGCATAAATTAATTCAAGGGGAGGAGAAAAGAAGCCTCGGAGTGAAATGACCTCTCCAGAATTTTTAGTTATTCAACTTTGGACAGAGAAGGGGAAACTACATTCAAAAGACAACTTAGGGGGCTGGAGCAGTGGCTCAACAGTTACAGTGCTTGCCTGGCATGTGTGAGGATGCTGGTTTGAACCCCAGCACCATGTACACCACCAAGTGTCAGAGCAACAAAAGTCACATGAAAAACTAAATACAACTGATTCTCTTTTCCTCTCTCTCTCTCTCTCACTCTCTCTTAAAAAAAGATAACTTTGTTCAAAAACCATCCTTCCTTGTAGCATGTGGTGAAACCAATAAAAGGTCAGTGGGAGACTCGGTGAACTCAGATGCAATGATCACCCCATCAGTAATCTTAGCGCAGGCCAGTGGTATTCTACTGAGAAAGACTGTGACCCCTTCTGCCAGGGGACATCAAGCAATTTCTGGAGATACCTGGGAGGTTCTTCTGTCATCCAAAAATGCACAAGACAGTCCCATACAACAAGGAATTATCCAGCCCAAAATGTCAGTAGTGCTGCTGAGAAAGCTTGGGATAAGTTGATAACTTTTTATTCCCCCCCTGCTGGAGGACTATAATTTTTTTTCTTTTGATAATTTTTTAAATTGTGGTACATAAAATTAAATAGATTCACGTTGTGCATCTATCATCACTGACTGTCCATCTTCAGAACCTTTTCACCATCCCAAACGGAAACTGTTAATTTTACCATTTTTAGGTGTATATTTCAATGACACTAATTCAACTCAAAATGTTGTATTACCATCACCTTTTTTTCCCCCAAAACTTGTTCATATCTATTTCTGTCTCTGAGAATTTGCCTACTACCTATTACATATAGTTCATATAAGTCGGATGTAGTCGTATATTTGTAGAGTGTTTACTATAACTTTCAAAGTACATTCATATTGTATGTAGCATGTGTCAGGATCTCATTCCTTTTTAGGGCTGGATAATATTCCATTGTATGCATATACCACCTTTTGTTTATCCACTCAACAACAGTCCACTTATCTTGGCCTGTTTCTACCTTTTTCTATAGAAATGAATACTTATGTACAAGTACCTATTTGAGTCCCTGCTTTCAATTCTTTTAGAAATATGCTGAGGAGTGGAATTTCTGGGTCATGTAATTCTATATATAGCTTTTGAGGAGCAACTAATGTATGAATCTTGATTGGCTAGGAGTGAAAACAAATTTGGGAGGAAATTGGAGTTTTGAATATGGATCATATGGTAAATGATATTCTTAAATGAATCTTAGGTGCAGTAATGGTTGCATGGCTCTCTAACATAACCCTTATTAGAATATATATGCTGAAGGGATAAAGTGTCAGGATACGTGGAAGTTAACTTAAAAATCTTTCACAATGGGGTTGGGGTTTAGCTCAGTGGCAGAGTGCTTGCCTAGCATGCGCAAGGCCCCAAGTTCGGTCCTCAGCCCTTTAAAAAAAAATCGTTCACAAAAAATTATTGAGAGCTAATGAGAAAGTAAATGTGTAAAATGTTCATAATGACTGGATCTAGGTGAAGGGTATGTAAGTATTCATGTAATACTCTTTCCACTTATCTTTGGAATTAAAATATTTCAAAATAAAAAGTTGGGGAGAAATGGGAGCTCAGAAATAAATCTCAGATATGTGGTCATGGCATTTGACCATGGTTGCCAAAACCACTCAGTGGGGTCGTAAACAAATGAAATGGGAAAATTGGGATAATTGTTGGAGCTCTTCCTGGGCATGTCCAAGGCCCTAGGATGCATCCCCAGCACTGCCAAAAACAAGAGAAAAAAAATTAGGGGCCAATTATGGAAATAGAGTGCAACCATTCTAGTCATCACATGTGTCTTTAAAATAGTGTCCTTGAACTAGAGAAGTGGCTCAGCTGTAGAGTGCTTGCCTGGAATGTGCAAGACCTGGATTTGACCCCCAGCACCACATAATGTAACTAAGTGGAGGAAAAACAAAAACTAGATGGAAAAATAAGTTAGCTCTTTCTCTCTCAAAAAAAGAATAAAAAAAAGAAAAAGATAATCTCCCTAAGATCACTTTATTTTCTGGGGTCTTTCTGTTTTTGTTAAACAGCAATTGATAGTCATTGAGTGCTTTTAATTTTGGTGCTGGGTTGAGCAAACACAGCCTTCTTTGATGACTTGTTCGATTGCTATCCTTCAAGCCCTGGTAATGGGCTCCTTGTTGGCTGACTTCAAATGAACACATTTTACATGAATACAGACCAATGTGTGTGTCTCTTGTACATCCTCAGATACTCTGTAGATGGGTAGACCCCTCTTAGATATAGCTCTTGTTAGAATCAGCTGTAATGCTTGTTTAATTAATAGCAGATCACAGGGCTTCCCCAGGATGTACTGTGACGTTTTTAACAAAGCTGCCCAGAGCAGCCAGGCACTGTAGTGCATGCTTGTAATCCCAGAGGCTTGCAAGGCTGAGGCAGGAGGATTGCAAGTTCAAAGCCAGCCTCAGCAATTTAGCAGGACCCCAAGCAATTTAGCAAGACCCTGTCTCAAAATTAAAAGGGAGGGCTGGAGTGGTGGCTCTGTGGTTACGGTGCTTGCCCAGCGTGCTAGTGTACGAGAGTTCAAACCCCAGCACCACGTACACAATAGTCTGAGCAATAAAATCCATGTGAAAAACTAAAGTTTCTCCCTCTCACTGTCACTCTCTCTCTTAAAAAAAAAAAAAGAATAAAAAATAAAAGGGATGGTGATGTGGCTCAGTGGTTAAGCTCTTCTGGGTTCAATCCCCAGAATTATAATAATAAAACATTCGAGTGACTTTAGGCCTGGAGAAGTCTGAATATTTTCTTCAAACACAGAACTGATGTACATTAAAGTCTTATGAACCTGGGGCACTCCTAACAACCTATCACACATTAAAGTGCACCTGGGATATATCTATTTTTGGTGTGAAAGTTTTTTTTTTGTTGTTTTTTTTTTATGAGCCAAGTGTGTGGTGTATACCTGTAATCCTAGCTATTTGAGAGGCTGAGGCAGGAGGCTAGCCTTGGCAGCTAAGCAAGGCCCTACCCCCCAAAAAATAAAATGGACTGGGGACATAGCTCAGTGATTGAGTGTTTGCCTCTATCTAGGTTCAGTCCCCAGCACTGAAAAAAATTTTATGAGATTTCCATTGCTTTTGAAATTACTTGTCCGTTTGCAGTATCAAGTCTGCAGAGTTTAAAAGATTAAAGTCCAGGTTCCATGATATTTGGAATAAAGGATTTTCCGCTCTGGGAATCCTAATGTTTTGTAAATTCCACTCCAGTACGACCTGGTAGGGCCCTAGCCCTAAGACCCAAACTGTAGAGGTCCAACTTGTCTTCTCCACCATCCCCCTACCTCTGAGCAAGAAATCTGCAGGTCTGGGAGACTTTACTAACCCATTCCCCAAATCCTCACATTCCAGGTTCAGGATCCTGGAATTCCCTGTTCAACCACCCTGAACCTGCTTCCAGGGATACTGTGGGTCTCTTCACTTGGTCTGCCTTGGTAAGATGCACCAGGCTCCCTGTTTGAGCAATCCAGGCCAGAGTGTGATGGCGGGCAGGCAAGTGGTAGCTGCTGATGGATGTGCAGGGCTGGGGTGTCCACAAAGGCCTCATGTTGCAGGATGGAGACTATAAAGAGAGGGAAAAGGGGTCAGGCTACAGGTGGGGGGCTGGCTCCGCCATGCTGCCATGTCCAATGTGGAGCTCAGAG
The DNA here is from genome assembly GCA_004027875.1 of Aplodontia rufa. Lineage (NCBI taxonomy): Eukaryota > Metazoa > Chordata > Mammalia > Rodentia > Aplodontiidae > Aplodontia > Aplodontia rufa. The sequence goes on from PVKS010015991.1 coordinate 27,864, forward strand.
ATGAAGTCTGAGTATTCTCAATTCAAATGTTATGGTTTTCTAGGTAGGAAGACAAAATACTTAGCAGCCTATTAGTTTGATTTGTACTTTTGAGATATTTAGACATACTGTGTGAGGGCCCCCATTTGCATTTTTGCCCCTATTCTGCAACTTTTGAATACCCCACCATGATTTATGTAGGTGAAACCCTTGTTTCTGATTATCTGAATTTTAAATCCATTCTATTGTACATATAAATACAACATGGGGGGCTATTTTAATATACCCTCAATTTTTCTTTTTCTTTCTTTTTTCTTTTTTTACTGTGGATTGAACCCAGGGCCACTTTCCCACTGAACTACATCCCCAGCCCTTTTAGTTTTGAAATGAGTTCTGGGTAAGTTGCTTATGGCTTAAGTTGCTGAGGCTGGCCTCAAGCTCTCCTGTCTCAGCCTCAGGAGTTGCTGGAATTACAGGTATGCACCACTGCACCTGCTACCCTGAATTTTCTAGGAACACAACAAGCAGATAAACAGAACAAAGATTGATTTTGAAAGTCCCTTTCAAAAACCACATCATCTGTGCTGCGGGTCCAGCTTTGTGGTAGAGCACATGTTTATTGTGCTTGATCCTGGGTTTGATCTCCAGCACCACAAAAAACAAAAAACTATAACACCAATAGCTACATTTATAGCGATTACATTCATGATGACACATGTTTATGTGTCTATCCTTTTTTTGCCTATATTTATTTATTTTTTTTTTTTGAGTTTTTCACATGGCTTTATTTGCTCCAACACTCAGTTGTATACATGGTGCTGGGGTTTGAACCCGGGTCCTCTGAGCCACCGCTCCAGCCCCAATATATTTATTCTTAAATATAGAATTCACATAAAGAAATCAACAATGTTTGGTTAAATATTGTTTTATTTATTCAAACTTATCTGTAAGTAGGTGTAAGCATCTGTCTACCTCATTTTGTCTTTTTTCCATGTTGCATGCAGTACACAATTGTTTTTCGGTTGAAATACATTTAATTTCTTTCATTTGTAGTACTGGGGATTTGTTTATTTGCAATACTGGGAACTGAACCACTGAGCTACCTCCCCAGTCTTTTTTATTCTTTATTTTGAGACGGAGTCTCTCTAAGTGGCCCAGGCTGGCCTTGAACTTGCAACCCTCCTGCCTCAGCCTTCCAAATAGCTGGGATTACAAGTGTGCGCCACCGCAACTGACTGAAGTACATATTTTATGATAAACTATTTCTCTTCTCTCCCCCCTTTCTCTTCCTTCCTCCTTCCCTTTCTGAGCCACATCCCCAGCCCTTTTTATTTTTTATTTTGAGACAGCGTCTTGCCAGAATGCCCAGAAAAGCCTGGAACTCGTGATCCTCCTGCCTCTGCTCCAGAGTGGCTGGGACTACAGGCCTGCGCCACCACGCTTCGCTACCTTCCCCCTTACACAGCAATCGACCCCACCGAGGTCGGACACCGCGCCGGGTGTGTCGGAGTAAACGCGCGCGGAACACAGTATTTATGCGAAGGGGGCGTTCCCGACCGAGTCGCCCCGCCCCACGCCGCTCGCTCCGCTCCCCTGCCCGCCCAGCGCCTCCTGCCACACTCAGCATGGCGGCGGCGCTGTTCCACCAAGGCGCCTGAGCAGGTCGCAAGCGTCATGTTCCACTCCAATCATGGCGGCTCCAGGACAGGAAGTGGGCAGAGGGTCTAAAGAGTCGTGCGGTCTGGACCAGATTATGGAAGCGTTGAAATTGCTGTTGAGCCCAGGAGGTGAGAAGACGCATCTCGGCACCGGGCTGGACCCGGAACTCTCAGGGCCCCCGTGTCTTCCGCTGCGTGCGCCCCTCAGGCTTTCCTGGGACCCTGCTGCTGAGGGGATTTGTGCATTGCACAGCCTCGTTTCAAACTTGGGGAGACTGAGGAGGGCTTGGGAGCTGCCCACTACTGGTACTAGCCAACATCTCGTCCAGGCTTCCCCGTGCCAGGCCCTTGAGTCCATTATTTCATTCTGCCCGCTCCCAGGTGGGCACTATGGAAACCCCTTCAGAGGGACTTAGGCGCCTTGCGGCGTCGTGCGAGGTCCTAGCCGCTAGAGGGCGCGGGGCCTGGTGTACTGAAGGCCAGGAGTCCACAAATAGGGAGCCCTGAAGTTTTGCACCGGGTTTGGGGCGAGTTTCCAGGCAGATAGGTGGGATTTACAGTCACGTTCATTCTTCGGCAGTGAGTTGACAAGGTCTTCCCAATTTAGAATCTGAAGGGACCTTGGGAATGGTTGAGCCTCGCCCTCTTGTTTTACAACTGAGGACCTGAAACAAGTAACCTGCCCATGATCTTGTGGTCCAGTGGGGCGCGGTGGTGCATTCTTGTAATCCTAGTGCCTTGGGAGGCTGAGGCAGGAGGATCGCAAGTTCCAGGTCAAGCTCAGCAATTTAGCAAGGCCCTGTCTCAATTTAAAAAAAAATAATAAATTGTTATTATTAATGTCAAATTAGAGCCGCAGAACACGGACCTAGAACCGAGCTCTACCTAATCCTCTTCTTGGACTAAGATTATTCAGTATAGAGCCTCTGATATTATCTGGAGCTTTAAAACTTTAAGAAAGGGCATAAGAAATAGGGCCCTGATAGGAGGGCACTGTGGCACAGATTTGTAATCTCAGCTACTTAAAGAGGCTGAGACAAGAGGATGGCAAGTTTGAGTTCAGCCTGAGCAATTTAGCCACACCTTGTCTCAAAATAGAATTTTAATAAAGGTTGGGGTTGTAACTCACAGGTAGAGCACTTGTCTAGTGTGCGCTTAGGCTCCTGGGTTCAATTGGCAGTTATCTATAAATTGATCAATCAATTGGTGAAATGTTGAGGGCTTCAAAAATATTTCATTTAGGGGCTGGAGTGGTGGTTCAGCGGTTGGAGTGCTTACCTGGCATGTGCGAGGACCCAGGTTCAAACCCCAGCACCACGTACACAAATAAGTGTCAGAGAAACATAGGCCAGATAAAAAAAGAAAACTGATTCTCTCTCTTTCCCTCTCTCTCTTAAAAAAAAAAAGTGACAATAAACCAATTAAATGTTAACATAATGACATTTTTAATGAAAAATGTGCAAAGAACATCATTGTTTTACATTTTTTTTACAAATATTTGATATCTGACTTATTAGAAGACAGCTAGAATTTTTTCCTGAACTAATTTTTTTTGTTTTAAAGAAAGAGGGGACAGGGTTTGGGGATTTAGCTCAGTGGCAGAGCGCTTGCCTAACATGCACAAGGCCCCAAGTTCGGTCCTCAGCCCTGGAAAAAAAAAGGGGACAATGTGAAAGAGAGAAAGAGAAAAACAGTTTTTATTTAGTTTTTCATGTGACTTTCATTCCTTGGACACTTGGTTTTGTATGTGGTGCTGAGGTTTGAACTCATGTACTTGCTCATGCTGGGCATGCACCGTAACCACCAAGCCACTGCTCCAGCCCCTCCTGAACTCATATTAATGAACTTTTCATCCTCAGTAGAACCAGAAAATGAGAGTGAAGCAGGAAATAATGTCTTAGTGTTATTATAAAGTAGTTTTTATTTTGTTCTGTTTTTGTGTTGCAGGGGGTCAGTCGATCCCAGGCCTTCATACATGCTAGGCAAGTGCTCTCCCACTGAGCCACAACCCCAGTCCATTATGAAATAGTCTTGACTTAGAAGACCCCCTGAGAATTATGGGAATCCTCCCCAAGTGGCTATACCACTTTAAGAACTGCTAGTTTAAGGGAGTGTCTCCATTTATTTTCAAGTACCATAGATTTCATTTTCATCACCAGTAGAGGGCAGAAAAGACTACTTTATTAAGAGGTCTTGGGAAAAAACTTCAGTAAGAGCTTTTGTTTCAAATCACTTTCTTTGTGTGCTTCCCCCCTCCCCCACCTTTTTGGTACCCAGGGACACTTAACCATCCAGCACCCCCTTTTTTTTTTAAAAAAACGAGACAGAAAGAGGGACAGAGAGAGAAAGAGAGAATCAACCTTAGTTTTTCACTTGACGTTTGTTACTCTGACACCTCGTTGTGTATGGTACTGGGATTTGAACCCAGGTCCTATTGCATGCCAGGCAAGAGCTGCAACACTGAGCCACTGCTCTAGCTGCATTTCCCAGCCTTTTTATTTTTTATTTTGGGACAGGGTCTCACTAAGTTGCTGAGGCTGGCTTTGAACTTGCAATCCTCCTGTCTCAGCCTCCAGAGTCGCTGAGATTACAGGCATGCGCCACCGTGCCCAGCTCAAATCACTTTCTTTGTGTCCCCTGTTTGGGTTCAAAGATCTTATGTAGTTGGGGCTGGAGCAGTGGCTTGCCTGTTAGAGCGCTTGCCTGACATGTGCTGGTATGCAAGTTCAAACCCCCTCACCACGCACACAGCACAGTCTTGGAGCAATGAAGGCCATGTGAAAAACTGAATGAAAAAATTGATTCTTTCTCTCTCACTTCCCCTCTCTCTTAAAAAAACAATCTTATAAAGTCACAGGAAGTCGTGTAGAGGTAGGTTGGTGATCTTAATTGTTAGTGGCAACAAGCTGTGAGTGTATTTATTTCCTTTTTAGGTATATATTAATTTAAGGAATCAGTGTAAAGCTAGTGGGTTAGAACATTGTCTCTGGATAGTCCTAGAGAAATATTGCCACATTCTCACTCTTCTGGTTCTCATAATTTTGAAAGGAAAATGGTCAAGATGTAGCTGTGTGGTAGAGAGCTTGCCTGTCATGCACACATGCACTGGGTTTGATCCTAAGCACTGCAAAGAAAGAAATAACAATATTGTTGTTATTTATTTATTTAGGTACTAGGGATTGAAATCAGGAGTGCTTTACCACTGAGCCACATCCCAGTCCTTTTAATTTTTTATTTTGAGACAGGGTCTCACTAAGTTGCTGAGGCTGATCTTGAATGTGCAAGCCTCCTGCCTCAGCTTCCTGAGTTGCTGGGATTATAGGTGTACACCACCACACCCAACTAGATTGTATTTTTTACATCATCTTTAGGTCTATGGAAAAAACTGAGCAAGAAGTACATAGGATTCTAATACTCTCTTTTTCCACTCCATCCCAGTTTCCACTGTTATTAACATCTTTTATTAGTATGGTGCATGTGTTACAATTGATTAACATGTACATTTACTCTTGGTAGTACACAGTTCTATGAATTTGGAATGTACATCATATGTATTGTTATAATATTGTACAGAATTATTTTGTTTGTGTGTGTGTGTGTGTTACTGGGGATTGAGTCCAGAGGTGCTGTATCACTGAGTGAACTATATCCCCAGCCCTTTTTATTTATTTTTTCTTTTTTCTTTTTGTACCAGGGATTGAACCCAGGGATGCTTAACCACTGAGTCATATAACCCAGTCCATTTTTATTTTTTATTTTGAGACAGGGTCTCGTTAAGTTGCTTAGGGCCTCACTAAGTTGGTAAGGCAGGCTTTGAATTTGCGATCCTCCTGCCTCAGCCTCCCAAGCTGCTGGGATTGCAGGTGTGCGCCACTGTGCCCAGCTTATTTCATTTTTGAATCAGGGCCTTGCTGAGTTGACCTTGAACTTATGATCCTCCTGCTTTAGCCTCCATAGTCACTAGGATTATGAGTGTGGACCACTATATGCAGGCAGAATTACTTTTAAAATGGTTTTACCTCCCTAAAAATCGGTGCTCCAGCTATTCTTCTCTTCCTCATTCCCAGTTCCCTGGCTGGAGTAGCAGGGCGTTCCACACAGAGGGAAGTATATTTATTTTCCTTGCATATATCATAATCTCTCTTTTTTTAATTTCAAAAGGATCAGGCTCAAATTCACTACAGATCACAAAGCATGATATCTTATTGGCTACTTTGAAATCTAATCTGTCTGCCTTGGAGGACAAACTTCTGAAAGATCCTCAGTGGAAGAAACTAAAACTCCTAAGAGATGAAGTTGCTAATAAGGCAGAATGGCCGCAAAGCTCTGTGGACATCACTTGGAGTTTTACCTCTCAAACCTTGTTGTTGCTGTTGTGCTTGAAGGAAACCATGATCCGCCTTGCAGCTGACTTCAGTCCAGGCAAACCCAACCCTAGGACTCCAGAAGTTGCTCCTGCCCTGAGCCCTGATACACTGAGTGTCTCACAGCAGAAGACTGTCCAGTCTGTTTTACAATTTGTGGTCACTTTGGGTGTTTGTCCCTATCTGATGCCAGGTGTTGGAGTCCCTTTGAGGTATAGGACTGAGTTTGGTGCTGTTGTTCAAGACGTGGTGTGTCTGAATTCTGCTCCGCATGCAACCCAGAGACTGTTCATCAGCTGCAAAGTCCTTCTCAGTGTTGCTCAGCACACATCTCTGGGCAGCTTGATTTTCTGCCGCCACTTTGGGGATATTGCAGCAGGTCTGTGCCAACTGGGATTCTGCCCAAACAAAAGAAAACCACCAGCACCCATGGAAGAGGTAAGCATACGTTGAGAGATTGAGAGAATATGTGTGATTATGTATGGTTGTTATAAAAGACAACTGCTAGTTCTCTGAGCCAGTTGAATGATCTAGAATTTCTATTGTGTGCTAAAGGATAGCCAGTGGGTAAATGCATCTTTTTGGGGGATTGGAGGTTTCATTTGTCAGCATAAGAATTTTTCGGGGGGCTGGAGCAGTGGCTCAGTGGTTACAGTGCTTGCCCGGCATGTGCAAGGAGATGGGTTCAAATCCCAGCATTCACGTACACAACTAAATGTAAGAGCAACAAAAGCCATGTGAAAAACTCAATAAAAATTGCTTCTCTCTGTCTCTCTCTCTCACTGTCCTTCTCTCTTTAAAAAAAAAAATTATACGGAAGCTCTTAAGATATAAATGTAGTGAGGGTCAGCGTGGATCATATGCAGGGTGATTCATAGCTGCCACAGCTGGGTTGCTCCAAGTCCTCACTACTCTTTCACATACCCATGTTGCCTTCATAGTTGTTCCTTTCCACTTTTTTTTCTTTCTTTTCTGTGTTCATAAGCATTTGCTGAAAAGCTACTGTTTTCCAAGCAGTGACTGAATTATGAGCTCCCCAAGTGCCTCATCAGGGTACTGTGCTCTTTACTTCTGGGCAGTGCAAGTTCTAGCAGTGCCCACAGCCTGCATTTCCCTGAGGTGGGGTCCTGGATCAGCAGGTCTAGTCGCTGTTGCTGTGGCTAAGCAATGCCCCAGGAGTCTCAGGCAGGAGAGAGAAAATAAAAGGAAAACCAAGAACCAAGTAGGAGAGTGGGATAAGGAGTAGACAGAGGGATAAACCATGGGTGTACACTGTGAAGCTGGGAAAAGTTCCACCAGTAGTTGCTGCTCTGAGTAGCACTCACATCTCAGAGTGCTAAATGGTAAAAGACAAGACCCTGACTATTTGACTGTGAGTGCTCATTATCAAAGGGGGACAGTACTGTTGGGCCTCAGGGGTGCCCCAAAATTGCACCCCTGTTTACCAGCCAAGTTCTGAATGATGAAAAGACCAGCTAACAAGAGAGATGAAAAGTCAAAAATATCCCCTGTAGGGCTGGGGATGTATCTTAGTGGTAGAGTATTTGCTTAGCATGCCTAGTACTTGCCTAGCATCACTGGGTTTAATCCCCAGTAGTGAATAGAAAAGAAAATTTCCAGAAAAATACCACTCTATTCCTTATAAAGACAAAGTTGGGGGCTGGAGCGGTGGCTTGGTGGGTACAGTGCTTATCTGGCATGTGCCTGTACGCGGGTTCAAATCCCAGCACCGAGTACACAACAAAGTCTGAAAGGAATGGAAGTCACATGAGAAACTAAGTAAAAATTGCTTCTCTCTCTCTCTCTCACTGACCCCTCTTTCTTTTTTTAAAAAAGACAAAGTTGGAGGAGATATGTTGTAGATGGAGACACGTTTCCAAATGATGCACTCCAGAATTAGACACATTTACTATTCACCCAGTCTCAGCAGTGCTGGAAAACTGCATTGCCTTCTGCCCCATGGCAAGAATGTGCCCCTGCTCAGCAAGGCAGAGCAGAGCCCAGTGTGCACTCATTCCCACAAGGAGAAGAGGAGCAAGTCGAACAGTGCATACTAAACTGGCCAGTGATTGGTGTATTCAGTGGCCACCAGGCACATAAGCTGTATTTCTTTCCTGAAAGTGAAATGAGTGTGGATGGAGAAAGGGCTGGGACTGTTGTTTTACCCCAGCTTCCTCCATGTGGAATGAAGTCAAGAGGGAAGCTTTCCTTTCTCTCCCTGCCCAAGCACCTGTGTTTGGCATTGTGAAATGTTACCTTCTGTTTCCTGTCTGGTTTGTAGTCCACTGAAGCTGAGTCCATACTTTTTTGTAGGTTTTAACTGAAGAAGAAAGAACTCTATCCAGGGGGTTCTTGAGAGACATCTTGGATCAAGTGTATCAACCATTGGCTGTCCGGGAATTACTTATGCTCCAAGGAGGACCTCCTCAGGTATGCAGTCCTGGGGACTCTGCTGGGTGAACTGTTAATGCGTAGTGTGCTGTCTTCTCTTGGAAAATTAAATAATTTTTATTCCCTATTTAACAATCTAGTCAAGCCTTAATTTTTTTTTTTTTTTTTTTTTTTTTTTTTAAGAGAGTGAGAGGCTGGAGTGGTGGGTGGCTCAGCACTTGGAGTGCTTGCCTGGCATGTGTGAGGACCTGGGTCCAAATTCCGGCACCACATACACAACGAAGTGTTGGAGCAACAAAGGCCAGATGGAAAAATAAATAAAATTGATTCCCTTTTTTTCTCTTTCTTTTTTCTTTTTTAAATTGAGGGACAGAGTGAGAGAGAGCGAGAATCAATTTTATTAGTTTTTCATCTGGTTTTTGTTGCTCTGACACTTTGTTGTGTACATGGTGCTGGGGTTTGAACCTGCATCCTTTGGCATGCCAGACAAGCACCAACCATAACTGCTAAGCCACTGCTCTAGCCCCTTTCTCTATTAAAACAAAACAAAACAAAAATGAGTAAGAGAGAGAATCAGTTTTATTTTTTTATCTGGTTTTTGTTGTTCCCACACTTAGTTGCATATGGGGTTTGAACCCGGGTCCTCTCATATTATAGGCAAGAGCTCTACCATTGAGGTACCTCTCCAGCCCCTTACTTGATTTTTTAAAGATTATTAAATGGTATTTATAGGGGCTGGAGTGAGCTCGGCAGTGAGTTCGGTGCTTGGTGGGCATGCATGGGGACATGGGTTCAAACCCCAGCACCATGAACACAGCTAAGTGTCAGAGCAATGAAAGCCACATGAAAAACTAAATGAAAAAATTGATTCTTTTTCTTTCTCTCATTGTCCCTCTTTCTTTAAAAAAAGAAAATGGTATTTTTTAAACTAAGTGACTATTGAACATGGTGGTGTGCACTTGTGATCCCAGAGACTTGGGAGGCTGAGCCAGGAACATCACAAGTTTGAGGCCAGTCTCAGCAACTTAGCAAGAACCTGTCTCAAAATAACAAGGACTGGGGTTGTAGATCCATGGTAAAAAACCCCTAGGTTCAATCTCCAGTACCAAAAAAGAACCAAAAAAACTAAGTGACATTAACCTTCAGCATAATTTAAAAGACCTTTTCTTTAGTAGAGTCATGGACACTTTCCGAAGAATATTATGATCACTTTTTTTAAGGCTTATGGCAGTTTTATATAGCATATATTTTATTCATTCTGAAACTAGATCTTTTTTTTTTTTAACTAAAATTTGACTGTTCAACAGTATATTCTTTTGGCAGAAGTATCTGGACATCTCATTCTTCGGAGTTTTTAAAGTTAAATTAAAACTAGCACAATTATTGTTTCTATTCTTAGCTCCTTTGTTTAAAAAAACAGACTGGTAGTTGGGCATGGAGGTGTGTACCTATTTGTAATCCCACCAACTGGGGAGGCTGCCACAGGAGGATCCAGGCCAGCCTCAGCAACGGTGAGGTCCTAAGCAATTTGGCAAGACTCTGACCCAAAATAAAAAATATATTAGTGTATAACTAAGCATAAAATAGTTTCGTTTTTTTCCCTTAAACTAATTATTTATTTGAAATAATTTAGTTTGATGATGTAAATAGAATTATCTGTTTGCTTTTACTTTATTTATTTACTTGTTTTTTTTTGGTGTGTGTGTTTGTGTGTGTATGTTCGCGCGCACTTACCCACACATGCCAGGGATTAAACCCAGAGGGGGTTAACCACTGATCCACATCCCTAGCTGTTTTTATATTTTTAATTTGAGACAGGGTCTCACAAAAGTTGCTTAGGGCCTCACCAAATTTCGGAGGGTAGCTTTGAGCTTGCGATCCTCCTGCCTCAACCTCCTGAATTGATGGGATTACAGACATGCGCCACCACGCCCAACCTGTTTGCTTTTAATACCTAAATCTTAGTTATGAATCTAGTTATGTGAAGAGTGAGGAGCCAAAGGCATGGCCTGGAGGTCAGGAACAAGGATCCGCTGACCATACCTCCAACTAAATCACTTTCATTTCTGCGAATAAGTTCAGTTTGCCAGGTTAAACCAAATGCATTATAAGAGCACAGTGAAAAGCAGAGGCCCTGGGGTTAGGCACACTGGAATTTAATCCCAGAATGCAGGTGTGTGAATTTGTAAACCTTTCCATTTCTCAGATTGCTTACCCATCAACTGGGGATAATGACAGTACCTTCCTTAGATGTCCCTTTGAGTTTACGTGAGGAGTACTTAACTTACTTCCTAGCACATCGTGACTATCTTAATCAATGGTAGTTATTAATTCTCCTTAAATAAAAGAAAAGACAGACTAGTTAGAATTAAATAGTTTTTAATTTTTTTTTTAACAGTGCTGGGGATTAAACCCAAGTCCTCACATATATTAGGCAAGTGCTGTACCATTGAACTACATCCCTAACTCAGGATTAAATATTTCTGTCACTAGTTTTTTTAAAAGTTTTATTTTTTTTCTTTGTTTTTTTTTAAATTTTTTTCTTTTCTTTTTTTTTAAAGAGAGGGACAGTGAGAGAGACAGAGAAAGAGAGAAACAACTTTATTTAGTTTTTCACATGGCCTTAGTTGCTCTAACACTTAGTTGTGTACGTGGTGCTGGGGGTTGAACCCGGGTCCTCGTACTTGCCAGGCAAGTGCTGAAACCGCTGAGCCACCTCTCCAGCCCTTTCTTTATGTTTTTTAAAGTAATTTTTATTTCGTTTTTTATATGACCTTCATACCTCAGACATTTTGTTTTGTACATGGTGCTAGGGTTTGAACTCGCATACTCACGCATGCCGAGCAAGTGACATAACCATCAAGCCACTGCTCCAGCCCCTTCTTTATTTATTTTTAAGAGAGGGGGGGAGAAAGAGAGAGAGAGAAAGAATCAATTTTATTTATTTTTCCATCTTTGACACTTAGTTTCTTAGACATTTAGTTGAGTATGTGGTGCTGGGGTTTGAATCTGGGTCCCTTTGCATGCCAGGCAAGTGCTCCAACCGCTGAGCCACTGCTCCAGCCCCTTCTGTAACTATTTTTGATGCTTATAAAGTTAAGTGATGTTTGTCAGCAACATGGTTAATATTGTAGTCTAAAATTAAGAACAAGTCAGTTTTGTTCATAATGGTTCCACAGATCTCTCAAGAAAGAGCCCTTGGGGCTGGAGTGGTGGCTTAGTGGTTAAAGTGCTTGCCTGGTATGTGAGGACCTGGGTTCAAACTCCAGCACCATATACACAACTAAGTGTCAGAGAAACAAAGACCAGATGAAGAAATATATGAAGTTGATTCTCTCTCTCTCTTCCTCTTTCTTTCTCTCTTTGAAAAAGAAAGAAAGATAGAAAGTCCTTGAATAAATCCAACTCTTTCTGGAAATTGCTGGGTCATGGGAATCAGAGTATTCAAGATCATGGAGGCAAAGTCTGGTGTGTTCCTTCACAATTGTAAACTGCTTTTTGAGTGGCAAATAACTTCGTAAGAATCTTCTTTGGAAGCTAGATTTAATTGGAAGGACTACATTCAGAGATTGGTCAGCTTTGTGTTCCTAAACTTTACATATTACTCATTTATGTGGTTGTCAGTTTCTGGGTTTGAAATTTCATAGATATTTCACTGTATTTCTACGTTGTTGAAAGTAATGCTGACCTGCACAGAGAGTCATGCCTGTAATCCCAGTGACTCAGAAGGCTGAGGCAGGAGGATTGCATGTTTGAGGCCAGCCTCGGCAACATAGTGAAACCCTGTCTCAAAAAATAGAAGGGACTCGGTGGTAAAGTGCTCCTGGGTTCAGTTCCCAGTACCAAAAAGAAAAAGAAAATAATGCTGAAGAAGGTTTTTGTAAAGGAGAGACTGGTCTTTTGTTTTAAGAAGAAAATGTTGCCCTTTTTCATTTGTTTGTTTATTTATTTATTTTTGTTGCTGGAATTGAACCTAAAAAGGAGCTTGTACTTTCTAAGTACATGCTCTACCACTGAGCTATATCCCCAGAACCAAATGTTGCTTTTTTTTTTTGGTACTAGGGATTGAACCTTGGGTAGGGGTGCTTAACCGTGGAGCCACATCCCTAGCCCTTTTTGTTTTTTGAGACAGGGTCTTACTAAGTTGTTGAGGCTGGATTTGAACTTGCAATTCTCCTGCCTTAGCCTCTTAAGCCACTGGGATTACAGTCATGCACCACCACACCCAGCTCAAATATTGCTTTTTTGAAGTCTGTAGAGTACGCTGTTGTCAGTATGACTCAGTACCTTTAAAAAAATGAATACATGGGCTGGGGTGGTGGCTCAGGGGTTACGGCGCTTGCCTGGAATGTGTGAGGACGCGGGTTCCAACTCCAGCACCACGTACATAACTATGTGTTAGAGCAATGAAAACCACATGAAAAACTAAAATCCATTCTCTCTTAAAAAAAAAAAAAGAATACATTTCATTATCTGTTTCATTGACATTCACAATTCGTATCTTCCCTTCTTTTTATCAGTCCTGCACAGACGTGAAGACGCAGCTTAAATGCCAGACACCAGCTTGGCTTCGGCGTCTGTGTGGGCAGCTGCTCTCGGAAAGGTTAATGAGACCCAACGGTGTTCAGGCTGTGGTCCGGGGCGTTTTGGAAGGAGCAGGTGGTAAGAAATAATGTTTCTGTTACTTTGGTATCCGTTTCTGTTTAAGGGAGATTTGAGGTGAATCACTGGCCATTAACTTTTGCCTTTAAAATCTGGATGAGGGACCAGGCTTGGTGGTACACACCAGTAATCCCAGTGACTTGAGAAACTGAGGCACAAGGATTGCAAGTTGAAAGCCAGCCTCAGCAACTTAGCAAGACCCTGTCTCAAAATAAGAAATAAAGTGCCAGGGATGTGGCTCAGTGGTTAAGCACCTCTGGGTTCAATCCCCGGTACCAAGAAAAAATAATCTGATCATGGGTTGGAGGTATAGTTCGGTGGGGAGCACTTGCCTAATACACATGAGGCCCTGGGTTCAAACCTGCAAAAAGAAAAGGTGGTGGCATGCACGAGTGCGCAAGTTCAAACCCCAGCACCACGTACACAACAAAGTCTCGCAGCTACGAGAGCCACGTGAAAAACTAAATAAAATTGCTTCTCTCTCTCTCTCACTGTCCCTCTCTTTTATAAAAAAAAAAAAAAAGAAAGAAAAAAGGAAAAAGAAAAGAAAAGGCGGATTAGACTTTACCAGAGGACATGCGAATTGGAGAGTTGCTACAAGAAAATTAGAACCCTATTTTTCTGAATATGTTCCTCCTATTTGTGCATGCATATTGTTGTTATTTATTCATATTTTGTTTTTTCTCATATTGCCATTTCTGGTGCTCTTCACTTTTTTTTTTTTTAACAGTACTGGGTACCTAACCCAGGGCCTCTTGAATGCCATGCAAGCAGTCTGCCACTGAGCTACATTTCCAGCTGTTTTGTTTTTTTTTTTTCAACATAGTCTTACATATTGAAGGGAATTATTGTTCCATATTCAGGCATGCATGGATATTGACATAGTGAGATTCCAAGTTAAGGCCAGTCCTAGACCAGAATCTACCCCCCTTCATCCATTTCCCAAACTCATGTCTCCTCTGTAATCACACCGTACTAGAGTTTGAAACGAACATACACATGTATAATAATTGTTGACTTTTCTGAGTTTCTCTGCCTGCCTGTGTATAGTTAGGCTTCTAACAGGAGTTGAGTATTTCCAGTTGTATTGATAGCCCCACTTGTCCTCTCTCCCCTCCATGCCTCTCCCCCTTCTCCCCCCATCTTCAGAGGTATGGTTCCCCCAGCTTATGTGAAATTTCAACTGTGGTGAGTTTATTACTTAAACTCAGCTAACAATCATCCTGTCTTAGGTTTTATACCAGCTTCCTCATATGAGAGAAAACATTTGGCCCTTAGGTCTCTGAGTTTGGGATATTTCACTCAGCATAATTTTTTCCATTTCCATCCATTTGGCTGCAAATGCCATGGTATTGTTCTAATAGCAGAGTATAACTCCATTGTATATATACATATATACCACAATTTTTTAATCCATTCATCCAGCGAGGGGCATCTGGGTTGGTTCCATAGTTTAGCTATTGTAAATTGAGCTGCTATAAACATTGATGTAGCTGTGTCTCTGTAGTATGCTGATTCTGGGAAAATACCCATGAATGAGATAGCTGGGTTGTAAGGTGGTTCCATCCCAATTTTTTTTTTTTTTTAAGAGAGAATCCACTTTTTTTAGTTTTTCATGTGGCTTGCATTTCTCTGACTCTTCATTGTGTACGTGGTATGGGGTTTGAACTCGCGTCCTTGCGCATGCCAGGCAGGCACTATAACCTCTGAGCCATCACTCTAACCCATCCCTAGTTTTTTGAGGCGCCTCCACTATGCTTTCCAGAGTGGCCATACAAGTTTGCAGTCCTAACTAGCAGTGTGTTAGTGTTCTTTTCTCCCCAATCCCCTCCAGCATCTGTTCATATTCTTCATTTTTGCCACTTTCTGACTGCAGTGAGGTGGAATCTCAGTGAAGTTTTAACTTGCATTTCTCTGATTGCTAGTGATGTGGAACATTTTCTCATATATTTATTGGCTTTCTGGACTTCCTCTGTTGAGAAGTTTCTGTTTGGTTCCCTAGCCTATTTATTGGTTGGATTATTTGCATTTTTGGTGTCCAGTTTTTTGAGTTCTTTGTATATTCTGGATATTAGTTCCCTGTTGGAGGCATAACATGCAATGATTTTCTCCCATTCGGTAGGTTCTTTCTTGATATTCTTGACTAATTCTTTAGCTGAGCAGAAGCTTTTCAGTTTAATGGCATCCCACTCATTGATTCTTTTTTTTTTATTAGAAGAATATAGAAATACAGATGAGGGGGAAACATTATCAAAACATTAGCAATCAATGAATATAAACTTTGTTGTCGAGGGGAAGAACCAGATCATGGATAACTACCTTGGAATTTACCTATTGCAGTTTCCCCCAGAAGGACTCCGCATCACAGAGTTACACCCCTACCACTAAGTTCACCTGTTTTAAAGACTATAGTTCAGTGATTTTCAGTATATTCACTTGTTTTTTTTCTTTTTAAACAGAGAGGGATAGAGAGAGAGACTGAGACAGAGAGAGACAGAGAGAATCAATTTTAATTAGTTTTCATGTGGCTTTCATTGCTCCAAGACTTCGTTGAGTACATGGTGCTGGGGTTTGAACTCAGGTCCTCACGCATGCCACGCAAGTGCCGTAGCCGCTGAGCCACCGCTCCAGCCCCTATATTCACTTGTGCAGCCATCATTTTCATCAAAAATCCCTCTTATTCTTTGGCAGTCAACGTTCCCTGTTACACTTTCCTTCCCATCCCCAGGAAGTATGAATTTACTTTTCATCTCTATGAATTTGCCTACATTGACATTTCATACAAGTAAGAGTCATATAGATGTGATCTTTTGTTTTATGTCTGACTTCTTTTCAATAGCATTTTGTTGTTGTTGTTGTTGTTTTTAGTGCTGGGAATTGAGACATTCTGAGACAGGGTTTCACTAAGTTGTTGAGGCTGGCCTCAAACTTCGGAGCCTTCTGCATCAGCCTCCCAAGTCTCTGGAATTGTATGTGTATGTCACTGCACCCAGCTTGCTCATTAAATGTGTTTTTAAGATTTGGTCGTGTTGTACCATGAATCAATCCCTTATTCTTTTTTGTTTGTTTTTGGTGTACTGGGAATTGAGCTAATGGTACTCTACCACTGAGTTACACCCCCCAGCTTTTTTTTTTTTTTTTTAATTTCGAAACAGGATTTTGCTAAATTGCCAAGACTGTTCTTGAACTTGCAATCCTCCTGCCTTATCCTCCAAGTCACAGGTGCGGGCCACAATGTCCAACTTAGTCCTTTATCCCTTTTTATGACTGAATGATATTCCATTGTATGGATATGTCTTTTTTGTTTGTTTTGTTTTGTTTTTATACTAGGGATTGAACACAGGGGTGTTTAGCCACTGAGCTACATCCCAACCCTTTTTTTAATTTTGAGACAAGATCTTACCAAATTGCTTAGGGCCTCACTTAATTGCTGAGGCTGGCCTTGAATTTGTGCTCCTCCTGCCTCTGGTAATTTTGACTTGATGCTGCACATTTTTACTTTACGTTGTTTGGTGCTAGATTTTGTTGTATCCATTTGTTGGGTTTTATTCTCTTTTTTTTTTTTTAAGAAATTTTTTTTTTTTTTTTTAGAAAGAAGGACAGTGTGAGAGAGAGACAGAGAAAATCAATATTTTTTTTAATTAGATGAATATGGAGTTACAAATGAGGGGGAAACATTATCAAATATTCAAGAATAAATGTATATATACTTAGTTATCCAGGACTAATGCTATGTCATGGATGCCCAGCTTGGGTTCCCCATGTTGCTGTTTCCCCCAGAAGATCCCCTGAGTTAAATGGACATCTCATGGAGGTCAGAGAACTCCTTCTGAGATGATTCCCCCATATTCCCACCCTCCAGTCTCCTAAATATTCTTCCTAAGCCCTCCCCCCACCCTGTCCCCCACCCTACGCCTCCAGGTATCGTAG
>PVKS010015992.1:0-44829 GCA_004027875.1 Aplodontia rufa
TGACAAGGAAAGTAAGTTAATCATAAAAAGATAAATGCTGTTTGATTTTGCTTATGTGTGGTACCTACAGTAGTCAAAATCATAGAAATGAAAAGTTGAATATCAGTTTCTAGGGGCTGGAAAGATGAGGCATGGAAATTTGTTGCTCAATGAGTTTAGTTTACATTCTTCAAGATGGAAAGCGTTGTGGAACTGATGGCCAGAATAGTTGCACAACAACATGAATGTACTTAATGTCATTGCATTGTACACTTAGGAATGGTTAAGATGGTGAATTTTATGTTATACATATTCTCCAATAAAAATTTTAAAGGCCTCTCAGAGATAGTGGACTATTTATAACTCTTTATAAAGACAGAGATGTCCTTGAAAATCCTTTAAGCAGTGGTCCTTTATTGGTTATTTCATAGCAGAGTACCTAGAAGAGGTTCTCAACTCACAAATCAACCATGCAATTTTCTTACTAAAGCAAGAGTCACAATTTTCTGAAATTTTCTGAGATGACAAGTAGTTGTCAGAATTATTGTATCCAGGATATATTTTTTTTTAAAAATTTAATTTTCCCTTCTAAGGTAATGATGACTTTTAGGAATGAATGAGAGAGGTACTAATTCTCAGAAGAAACTCATGGAGAGAACATTTGGAAAGTGGTTCTTAAGGATATTTCATTGTTAAGTGGTTTCATTGCTGAAAATGATATGAAGAATTTCATATCTGCAAATTTTTAAAAACTCGGTAACATAATTTTATAAAGTCTTCCAAAAGAAGACTTTAAAAAATGGAAGCCTACTTCTTAAAAATGTAAAAGTACAACAACATCTGATTAATTTGAAAGATCTTCTGATTGACATCAGAGTAATGAGAAATGTATTAGCTGAATTTCAAATGCTTTGCATAAAGATGGATAGGTTTGAAATTGAGAACCATAATTTATTTAGCCCACTACAGTTTGGTTTTCTTCCATTTGAATTTGCATATCATACTGTTTGTTTCTAGCTGCAACAGTTCTCATAAGCAAGTATTGAAATAAACTTAATATGCAAACTAATCTTTAAATCATATCATTAGTATTTAATACAGTAAATCAGTATTTTAAATTACATAACACTAGATTTCTGTGTGCCATTAGTGAAAAAAATAGATTTAAAATATTATTTCATCCTTATCTTCCCCCTTTTCAATTTTTTTCAGTGTTTGAATATGTTTTTGCACAAATGTTTTCAGTACAATGCTGACTAGAAGTTTACTCTCATCTTTTAAAATCACATTTATTGAGGTATGATTTGCATATGATGAAGCACTAATTTTAAGTATATAGTTTAATTATATACATATATAAATACACATAATATCTATATAGCTTGATGTATATTTTAAGGATATATATATGCACGTGTGTGCGTATATATCTATGTCAGTACAATCAAGATACAGAAAAATATCAACACCCTCAAACTCCCTTTATGCCTCTCTTTAAAGCTAATCCCACCTCCCTTCATCATCCCCTAGCCTCAAGCAACTTCTGATCTGCTTTGGTGGCAGATTGTTTTGATTGTTTTGCCTGTTTTAGAATTCCATACACAAATATTTACACAGCAAATACTCTTTTGTATCTGGTTTCTTTCCATCAGCATAAAGGTTTTGGGATTCCATCATGCTATTATTTACATGAGTGCTTCATTCATTTTTATTTATTTATTTATTTTTTAAAGAGAGAGAGATGGTGAGAGAGAGTCAATTTTATTTAGTTTTTCATGTGGCTTTCATTGCTCTGACACTTCGTTGTGTACACGGTGCTGGGATTTTCACCCATGTACTCGCACATGCCTGACAAGTGCTGTAACCACTGAGGCACCGCTCTAGCTCCCTCATTTTTATTTCTTAATGGTATTCCATTGTTTTGATATGCCATCACTGGCTCATCCTTTCATTTGTTAATAGACAACTGGGTTACTCCCTGGTTTTCAGGTAAAAAATTCTTTGTGGGGGCATATATTTCCTTTTCTCTTAGGGAAATAGCAAGGGGTGAAATTGCTGTGAGAAGCTGCTCAGTTGCTTTTAAAGATTTTATTATTTTCCATTTCTATGCCCAATGCATGAGAGTTCCACTGCCCCCCATTCCTGCCTACATGCTTTTTGTCAGTCTTTCATATTTTAGTTATTTATGGGTATACAGTGGCATCTTAGCATTTTAACTTTGGAGTATGTTCTAACGCACATAAAGTATGAGTACAACAAGACACACACCTTCTAAAATAAGTCACTAAATATATACTGACAGACTAATCTAAAACATTTGCTAATCACTCTATACAACCAAAATCTTACAGACATAATATACACAATAATGACCAGGTCATTGTCTTAAGCACTGGCTACTATAACCCTTAGGAAGTTGCTTTTTTATAAACAACATCATGGAAGTTTTGAGGTTTAAAATGCTTTATTAAAAAAAAAAAAGAGTTAGGGAAGAGAAAGAACAATTTTCCTTCATCCACTTCTAACTTCAGTACCTGTTAGCAGGAGCTGGCTGTCCACCGTGGCAGGGGGGAGACCACACAGTGTTTTCCCTCCAGTGTGGCATATTCTGTAGTGCAGCTCCGGCTACATCCCGGACTGAAGTTCATGTGCATTCAAGAGGGTGACCTCAGGGACTGGAGCAGTGGCTCAGGGTGATTATGGCGCTTGCGTGGCAGGCACAAGGACCTCAGTTCGAACCCCAGCATCATGTACCCAACTAAGTGTCGGAGCAACAAAGGCCACACAAAAAACTAAATAGAATTGATTCTCTCTCTCACTGTCACTCTTTCTTTCTTTTTTTTTAAAGTGACCCCAAAGGAAAACCCATGGCCCTGCCACCCTTGCCCCAAGAGGCAGCCGGGCCCCAGCAGTTTTTGGTTACTTTATTTGCCATTCATACCAAAGGTTTAAGGTTGCATATGTGTCATTGCACAGTTTGTTGGCAGAAAAGCAAAAGTGCAAATACCAAGAAACCTCAGCAATAAGTTGGCTTCAAGCAGGTGAGATGCCCCGTAATATGTACAATGTGGTAGTTTAATCAGAGAATCATGTGCTATTACTGCTTCTGCCTGAGAGGAGCAGACTTTTTTCTTTCTTTCTTTCTTTCTTTCTTCCTTTCTTTCTAGAAAGCTCTCTTCAAATAGCTATTAGGTTGTTGAATGAGAAAGTACACAAAAGAAATGCCGGCTCCTTGTGGTCTTTCAGATCATTAAAAAGTAACCCAGGTGGTAAAACCAGTTATCATTTCCTCAGCGACATTAGATGAAAGAGTGAGAGTGGACACCAATCTGAGGCTCTGTGATGGCAACACTGTCAGCCCCAAGCAAAAGAGGATTCATCAAGTCTCTGGAAAATGAGGAGTGGAAGTGATTACTTTGCATTGTGCAGAGAAGCCCACTGTTGATATGGCCAGTTCAGCTCTTCAGCGTTGGTCTGGTCTCGAAGAGTCTCATGCAGCCAAACTCACTGATCTTGTTTTTTCCTTTCTCATGGTACCTCCCGCCCAGTGATACTCTTGAGCTACCCAGAGCTGGCTGTGAAATGTAACCTTGGGGGTGTGGGTGGCAAATGCACTGCAGGGTGAAGGGGCTCTACAACACTATTAGCATTGGTTATTAATTGACCATCTGAATGCTTTGTATTCCTAGAAGAGCTCAAATGGTGCCTCCCTCATCTGGTCTGTTTAAATGACATTGTGTCCTACCTTCCTTGTTCTCTTGCCAAGAAAATGTGAGGCCTAATCACAGTTCCCCTGAAACGTGGAGTTGCTGTGATAGGAAAATGGTTTCGATCAGCAGGCATTTTCTGCAAACAGGATACTTTTCTCATCTCAGGCCCAGAATCAAACTGGCCCACCAATTGCATCCCATAGCAGCAGCACAATAAGGACTTCCAGAAGCAGATAGGTAAAGAGAGGAACTAAAAGAAGAAGGGAGGTTCTGAGAGTAAAGACTTCAGCTTACCGTAGATTTCAGAAGCTTCAAAATAAGCTAAAAAGGTCACTTGAATTATGGTTTGAAAATCAAGAATGAAAGATACTATGGCAGGGGTACTATTTGTGCTGCTGCAACAAAATCGCTGAGAGTGATCAGTTTATACAGAATAGAACTATTTCTCACAAACTAGAGGCAGAGAAGTCCAAGACCTAAGTGTCAGCAGCCACAGTGTTGGGCAGAGCCCCTTTCCTCATAGACGGTGCCATTTAGGCGTCCTTATGTGGCAGGAGGAACACTGGGTCCTCATGTGTCGGAGGAGCAGAAGCAGATGGGTAGGGCCTAGGCTAGTTCCTATAAGGCAGGAATCCTTGCTTTTATGCCTTCAGGACTCAGTCACTTCCCAAAAAGTGTTCCTTACCTCTTAATACCACTGCAGTGGGAATTGTTTCAAGACGTGAATTTGGGGTCATTCAGACCATAGCAAGAGGAAAGGCAGCAGTGGATGGAGATATACCTTTGATTTCTTCAGGCCCCCTCAGAAAATTAAGGGAACTGTATATAAATTCAAAACATTTCTGGTTATTGTTGTTGTTTTCCTGCTTTTGTTCCAGATCCTTCTTCAAACAAAAATTGATCCAGAAGCCCAGTGAGTTGGCCCAGAAGCCCTCAAATAGATTATATGGGTCTCACTTTTGAAGGTGAGTTCAAGCTCCCTTTTCTTTCTCAGTCCCTAAAAGGTCTCCACGGTGTACCTTACTAACCATCATGGTAAGTCAAGTTCAGGGGCTACTTCAGTGTTACATAATCCCAGGGGTTCTCAATGTATGGTCCCCTAATCAGAAGCATCAGCATCACTGGGACTGAGTACAAATGCAAATTCTCAGGCCACTCCCCATATCTGCTGAATCAGACACCAGAATAAACCTAGAAGTCTGTTTTTGAAGCACTTAAAGGGGGTTCCGATGCATGCTTTTTGAGAGTTACTACACTGTTCATAAAGAGGTTGTGTTCACCAATAATGAGGCCATCTGACAAGAACTTTGGCAAGGGAAGAACCAGTGGGGAAAGGGCTTAGGAACAGGCTAAGCCGAAATACATATTTAAATTTCTTCTGAGAATTGGCTACCAGAGAGCTGCTAACACACTGCCCTGCCAAGTCGGCAGAACCTTTGTGAAGAGTTGGGAAACAAGTATAGCCTCAGCATCTTGTAATGTTTTGGTTTTTAAAAGGAGTAATAAAAGGATTTTCAAAATGCAGTTGCAGCAACATGCTCTTTAGAAAAATGTGCTCTGCCTAGACCCTGTTTCCCTCTGCTGGCTAGTAAGCCCCTTTTCATACAATCTGTTCGGAGACAGGATGAAATGATGGCCCTGTAATGATTCTGATGATGACCATGATGGGAGTAGTGAAAATAGCTAGAGAATGTCAGGCACTGTGCTAAATTTTATGTGGCTTTTCTCATTTAATCCTTGTAATAGCTTCATAAGGGACTATCGTTATCTATTGTCTTAGAGATAAAGAAGTTGAGGTAGGTAACATCAGATGACTTGTATGGTAAGCAGAATAATTTCTTTCTAAAGATATCCACATCCTAATCCCTGAAAACTGCAAATGCTGCCTTTCATGACAAAGGGACTGTGCAGTTGTAATTAAGTTAGATACTGGAATGGGGAAATTATACTGTATGATCCAGGTGAGCAAAATATAGTCACAAGAGTCCTTATTAGAAGGAGAGTCAGAGGCAGGAGAGGGAGAGTAATGAGAGTCAGTAAGTCAATGAGATGCAGCCACAAGCCTCTGAAGGCTGGGAAAGGCAAAGAATGGGTTCTCCCCTAGACCCCAGCTTTGGGGCCCTGAGACACCCATTTTGGACTCCTGACTCCCAGACCTATAAGGTAATACATTCATATTGTTCTAAGCCACTCAATTTGTGTTAATATTTACAGCAGTGATGGGAAACTAAGCTGTTTGTCAAGGTCACACAGCCATTGGGTTTTAAGAGCAGGGAGGTAATCCCACGCTGTCTTATTCCAGACTACATCCTCAATTTGAATCCAGTCTAGTAAAGGCAGGTAGGACCTACCCTGCAGGCAAGTGAGCATTGAGCGAGATAAACAGGCATGGATATTCTCTTTCAAAGTGTCTTCTTGTCTCACCATCTTAATCCATTTTCTGTTGCTATAACAGAATGCTGTAAACTGGGTAAATTATGAAGAAAGGAAGTTTATCTGGCTCACAGTTCTGGAGGCTGTGAAGTCCAAGGGCATGGCAACAGCAGCTGGCAAAGGCTTTGGGCTTATTACATCACGGAGGAAAGCAGGAGACAAGTGAGCAGGTGTGAAAGAGACTATAGGAGCCAGCTGAGCACAGTCTTATTTCACAACAGCCTGCTCTGGAGAGAACCCACTCAATCCCAGGTCAGTGGCATCAATCCATTCTCAAGGGCGCTGCTCTCATTACACAGTCACCTATTAAAGTCCTCACCTCTTAATATTACTACATTGCCATTCGCTTTCCAATGCAAGAACTTTTGGAACGCACATCCACACTAAAACAGTCATCAATCCCAAGCCCAATCATGAGGAGGGTTCTTATTTCTTGAACAAGGATTTGCTGCAAACAGGATGGCATTTTACACAGGCTGCTTTACACTGCTCCTGGCTGAATGTGTCAATGGAGGAAACTTCTTGGATGGCAAAACTGTCTCCCTGGTTAAGTGCTTCACTGAGAGAAAGATGGCTGTTCCCCTGGCTCCTGGAAGAACTCTCTACAGGGAATGATGCTCCAGCTTTTTGTTAAACATATTTGCCTCTTTACCCCGAGGGAACTATGAGTTCCTGCTTACGTGGACACTCCAGGAGGAAGCAGCCAGGAATTGCTCACACAAGTCATGTACCGTCTTCATGACCTGCCTTTGAGGTTCTTCCTTATCTGTAATGGGATAGTAAATCTGTTCCATGCACCTCACCGACTCTTCCTGAAGATGTAAGAGTTATAGATGTGGAAATGCTTCCTCATTTCTAAAACTTCAGCTATGCTTATTATTGTTGTTTCCTTAACAGATTCCTTATTGCCACCTTTTAACTTCATTGTCAGTGCAAAAATAAAAAAGTGTTGACAGGCTGCCTGGAATTCTGTGGCTCAGGCATTTGGTGTCTGTGGGAGAGTGAGGAGGAAGTAGAAGTTAGCATTTGGAGACACTAAAACAATTAGAGAAAAGCCCTAGCTCAAAGAGTTGAACTCAGTCTAAACTCACATGGAAAAAACTTCAAAGAATATGCTTTTCTAGCATTGAAGATTAAAAATAAGTGGCAGGAGATGTAGTCAGTGGTAGAGCACTAGCCTAGCATGCACAAGGCCCTGGGTTCAACCCCCAGCCACAAATATGGAAATAATTAGAAGTACCTTTCCAGCAATTGGTTTCTAAAGCGTTTGTGAAGAGATTATCAACACATTTAAGATGGGGAATTCCGTGGGAGCCTAAGACTTTTTAAAAAATTTCTTTGTTGGCAGTAGAAAGTTAAAAAAATTAAACATTTCATTTCTTCTCATCCTTCAGGATCACATTCAATTCACATCTCTTTTCTAAAGCCTTCCATAATCAGCCCAGCCCAGATGAATTTTTCTTTGCATTGGCATGACATGTCTCATCTCTGCCATTCGTACGCATTTGGCTCTCACTATTTTGTGTCAAGAATTTCACTTATTTGAAAACCAACTGTATTACAAGATGCTACAAGGGAAGGATTGTGTCTGATATGGTCTCTGTGTTCTCATGGGGCTTAGAGTAATATGGAACACATCATACCAGATGATGTGCAACTAAAGGAGTCATAGCACATTGCCCTGTGGCCTTTCCTAGCTTTTAGTATCATCCACTTACTCCATTACTTTAACTCCAAAACTTGGATTTACTATCATATTTCCCTTCCATCAGCTTCCTATCTGTAGCCCAGTCTGGATCCTGGGTCTTGATCCTATAGAGCATGTTGTGGCTTATAACACAGGTCCTCCCATCAGGGCCAAGGCACTCATTCTCCCAGCTGCTGAGTATGTTGTTAGATATTGGGTCTGAGCTCAATCATGGCCTAAGAACTTCCATCAACCCAAGACCTTACTCAAAGTTACACTATTTTCCTGGGGGTGCACACACAAAAACCATGGAATATACAGCCCTCAGGTTCAAGGTGGCTCAACTCTGCTGGGCACCCCCACCTCAGACTCTGGGATTGGCTGTGTCTTTTAGTATGATCTATTGCAGCTTATCTACCTCCCTCTGCTCAATCCTATGCAGCTTCCTTCACAATACCACAAGTGGGGTTGCTGAAAGACCTCCCTAATAAACTTCCTTCATACAGATCTGTGCATCACAATCTGTTTCCTAGGGAATCTTCTCTCTGATCAATTTCACATATAAATAAGGGAAGCACAAAGTCCACAGCAATAGGGACTAAGGAGGCACCTTCTCACCTCCAACAAGCCAGGACAGTGCAACCATGGCTGTCATACCTAGCAAAGAACACACTCATCACGGGTCAGATAGGTGAGGTTTGCTAGACAACCTTTCCATCAGTACTTCCCAATAAAACTTTTTGTGATGATGGAAAAGATGTTCCATTCATGATGATAGCCATTAGCCACTTGTGGCTACTGAGCCGAAGAAATGCTTGTGTGGCTAGGGAATTGAATTTTTATTGTTAATTCATATTTACATTTATGTAGCCACATGTATACGATGGCTACCATATTGGATGAAGCAGTTCTAGATTATGAATCCAACTGCTGTGCAAAGTAGTGTGTCCCAATAGCTCTAATTCCACTTATCTTTACTTTCACCACTCCAATGTGTACTAGGAAAGTCTAATCAAGCAGCCCAAAGGTGATTGCAGATATTGTTAAATCTGAGCACCAGAGAACTCAGTTGCAAGCTTACTGATGACAGAAGATCATGTGGTCAGGAATGTTTAGCCTCACTCTCTGGAAGGAATTTATCATCCAAGTGGTGACATATGACATGTGCCTAAGTACAATTTTAAATTAAGGAACACCCCCTCTTTGACTATGTAAATTTGAGTCATACATTTCTTTGCCATTTGGTCTATATGATCTGGGAGATTTAGCTTTATGACTTATGTATAAGGAAAGAAAAGAAGGAAAAGATATAGCTGCCAGCTTGAGGTGGGAAGGTTCACAGATTGGATACCCATGAGAGACCTTTAGTTCTGCCCTGTTCCTTGGAAAGGAATGTTCTTTTATTACTGACCCAGAAATGTCACATGGAGCTCAGGGTGAGCGTGCATAGCTATGCCTCAGTAAATTCAAGACCACTCCAAGAAATGCCTCAGCAAGTATGCCCTGCAGACAAGGAGTCACTTGCATTGTCTTGCCTACGGAGGGCCAATCCTTCCGAAATCAGGCCAAGCCACTAAGTGCAACTGAAATTGAATTCAATGCAATTTGAAAATATTCTGTTTACCGAAAGCCCAGAAGCCTGGGTGTGTGAAAATGAATCCAGGGATAGGCAATGGTAGTTAAATTTGTACATTTTTCTTTCTCATTGCAATTTTATCTTTTCTGAGCAATTTAACGAAGACTCCAGAGGAAAGAATTAAATGTCTGCTGGTTCAATTACCAAATAATGAAAAGGGCAAAAGGAGCACCATGTACCGGGCGCTGAGCTGCTATCTCAGCCTATTCTTAGACTGAAAATCATTTCTGTGCTGTTCATAATCACATTCTGCCACCCACAAACCATACCGACAAGTGTTGGCGGAAGAGGCAGAAACCAGGAGCTGGTATAGCTCATCCTCCATAAGGTGAAAGGGCCTCTGCCCAGGGAGGGAGATTAATGACTCCCACAGCAGGAGCCGGGGGATGGTGGAGGCGAAGGTCTTCATCACAAAGAAGAATCGGGCTGTTTTAAATCTACCCTTGGTGAAGAGTCCAATCATCCTTGACCATATTTAATCACTCTGTCCTTAGGAAAACATGCAGAGAAAGTGTTGGGAACAAAACAGACTGGTCCACCAAAGGTTTCAAGGACACCCTGCAGTCCCTGACAGCACTGGGCAAGCCACCCAACCCTGGCTGTACCCAGAAAAGAAAGATTACTGTAACACAGACTTCCTCTACAAGCTGTAAGTGCTTCAGAATTCATTAGAACATTAATTTTGGTTGTGGGTTTTTATTTTATTAATAATTTTTTAAAAGTTAAAATTTAAAAAACAAATGATACAAAATGTCTACATATTTATGAAATAAAGCATGATATTTAAGTACACATACACAATGTGTAATGATCAGATCAGCGTAATTGGCATATCCATCACCTCAAACATTTATTAGTTCTTCATGTTGAGGACATTCAAAATCCTCTCTACAAGCTATTTTGAAATGTGAAATTAATTCTTGTCAACCATGGTTATCCTACTGTGCTACAGAACTTTAGAGATCATTACTCTTATTCACCTGCATCCCCACGCTGCTTGAACATTGTCTCTGTATCCCTCCATTAGATTCCTGTACCAAATATTGGATCTAATTCTTTAAAAACAAGCTTTCCTGGAAATACTGCAGAAGAGAATAAGCAATTATGAGCAGACTCCTCTCATCTCAGTGCTTCTAGTGGCAGTCTGTCCATTCATGCAGAAGCTTCCCCTAACACCACTAATAAACACTAACACAAGTCAGCTTCTTTTTCACCTTTAAATTCTTTGGTTTATATTTAGTCCTATTTTGAGCAAATCACACTGGAATGTTTAGATATAGGATAATTATGTATATAAATGACCCATAGAAAAAAGCATATATGCGTGTATATCTATATACATGTATGTATGTATGTATGCATGCAAACACACACACGTATGTACATGAATTGCATATACAAATATACATTCATCTATATACGTATATACATATGCATATATATTATGGTGACATAGTGAACAAGAATCAAAATAAATAGAGTAGAATATAAACAGGTGAATCTAAGTAAAGGAAGTTTGAGTAGTCTTGAAACTATTTTTAGATTTGCACTGATCTGCAAATTTGAAATTATTTCCAAATAAAAAGTTTAAAAATTTTGTTTTTTCCCTTTTATTTTTATATTGACTTCTTATATGAGACCTTTGTTAAGTATACAGCAGCCACACTGAGTAAAAGGGTCCATGAGGGCAGGCCCATCCTGTGAGAGGACACCAAGCCTATTGATGTACTTAATTAAAATAAAGTTTTCTTGCAGAAGACAGTCACACAGAGAATTCCAGAATGGCTCCTCCCATGGTGTGCTAGTAATTACTGAAATTATGCTTGGGTAAGAGAAAGGGTTATAGTTAGGGAGTATAAGACTATCTCTAGTTAATTTTTCCCTCTCTTAGCATATTACAATAAAGTATATTAAATTTTTTTTAGCATTGGGAAACTTTACCACTGAACCCAGTTTCCCTTTACCACTAAGTTACATCTTCAGGTCTTTATATTTTGAGATAGGGTCTCACTAAGTTCTAGAGGGCCTTGTTAAGTTGCTGAGACTGGCCTCAAACTCTCAAACTTGAGTTCCACCTGCCTCAGCCTCCTGAGTTACTGAAATTATAGGTATGTGTCACTGTACCCAGTAGGACATTAGATTTTTACTGTTTTAAAAACAGCTATATATAAACTCTTAAATCACTTTTTTTTTTTTTTTTTAAGATAGGGTCTCACTAAGTTGCTGAGGCGGGCCTTGAACTTATAATCCTCCTGTCTCAGCCTCCCAAGTTGCTGGCATTACAGTTGTGCATCACTGCATCTGGCTTAAATTACTTCAAAATTATATGAGAAAACACAGTATTATGAAAGAAAGTATACCCCTATTTATTTTACTCTTTTGGGGAGGAGATACTTCTAATGAAAGATGAAACAGGATCGACTCCTTATTAGAATAGCAATTCTTTGATATAGGAATAGAGCTTAATCACTACTGTTCCTCCTGTATTCCCTCCCAATGGGATTATAGGATTCAACTGTATGAGCATATAAATGAATGAATGTGCAGTACCTGAGACAAAGATCTAAACTCAGCGCTCTTCATACTTCTTCTTTTTTTTTTTTTAAATAAAGAAAGAGGGACAGTGGCGGGGGAGACAAAATTTTTATTTAGTATTTTTCATGTGGCTGTCGTTGCTCTGAGACTTAGTTATGTACGTGGGTACTGGGGTTTGAACTCGTGTACTTGCACATGCCGGGCAAGCGCTGTAACCACCGAGCCACCCCACCAGCCCTCAACTCCTCATTCTTAAGAAACCATTTAAAGATCTGAGCAGAGGCATTTTTATCTGTAAGTTTCTCTCTATAAAAGTTTACATTCTCTATTTTTTTTTTAAGAATTCCATATCTAAAGTTTACCAGGACCATTAGGAAAGAGATAACATGAGGTACAAACTGGAATAAAATATTTGCAACACATACAACTCATAAGGATTAATATCTGGAATATGGAATTCATCCCTACAAATGAATTGGAACTTAAAAGATTGTCAAAAATCATGAACAGGTATTTTACAGAAGAGAGCACAACTGATGAAAATGCTTGCAAAGATGCTCGACGTCGTCAGTGAGTGGAGGATTCAAATGAAAACCACAAATATCACGTCACAAACACCACACGGGCAAAAACTCCCACATCTAACAATGTCAAGTGCTGATAAGGACATGAACAATGTCACTTTCATTCACTGTTGGAGGGAATAAAACATTGGCATAAACACTTTGGGGGAAATTTGGCATTATATATCAAAGTGGAAGATATGGATGCCCTATGACCCAACAATTTCACTCCTAGCTACATGCCCAAGAAGCTCTAGCCAAGAAGGAGTGTGGACTGTGTGGAAGAATATTCATAATAATAATTTTATAATGGAAGCCATCCAGAGTCTGTCAACAGTGTTGTAGATTAACAGATAGAGGG
Source organism: Aplodontia rufa (assembly GCA_004027875.1). NCBI lineage: Eukaryota > Metazoa > Chordata > Mammalia > Rodentia > Aplodontiidae > Aplodontia > Aplodontia rufa. Next base: position 12,905 of record PVKS010015992.1, read on the forward strand.
GTACAGTGGGACACTATGCAGCTTTGAAAATAGAGAAATGACGGCTGGAAATAAAAAAAGAAACAAAAAAATTAAAAATAGTAGCACTAACATAGATGAACCTCCAAGAATGGAACAAAATGATGGATGGAAAAAGTACTACAGAAGAATACACATGGGATTCCACTGTGGAAAGTTTAGAATAGAAACATGAGAATAATAAAATTGAAGGTTACCTCTGTTCAGAGCAGAGTGGTAATGTGATCAGGGCAAGGTACATAGGCCTTTGAAGGAAACACTGATAGCTTTTTTTTGTTTTGTTTTGAGGTGCTGGGGATTAAACCCAGGGCCTTGTTAGGCCAGCACTGTACCACTGAGCTACAACCCCAGCTCAATAGTCTGTTTCCTAAAAGGGGTGGCACATTGTTTTTCTTTACAATAGATGCAATTTACAAATATTCTTTTCTGTATAGCCAATATCATATAAAACAATTTTTAAGAACTGGTGAAGAAGCAAATGACTGAAAATATCTTCTTCAGGACATCCTGGAAGAAGAAAATCAGTGCATCCACCTTCCAGACATCAAGCCCAGCAGATCCTCCTCCAAGCGCCACACCTGCTTGCCTGCTCTTCGCTGCGCCTCTCCTTGCTCACTCACTCCAAATCAATCTCTCAGAAATACTAGTTGTCCAGGGGTGGAGGAAAGTTCTACTGATGCCTGCTCGAAGCAGCAGCCACACTTTCCTCTCTGTCACCCAGGTCCTTGTGAAAATTCAGGGCTCCTCCGGTTGTGAACACCAAGCACATAACACTGTTCCCGTGCTACACATACATCCAATCTTTGGGATTTTGATTGGGTTATGATATCCAAATACTACTGAAAGCCATCATCACCTGACTCTTGACTTCAACTTATTTTCTAATATCTGTACATGTTCCATGAGGCTCATGGAGCATATATTTAAAACAAAGCATCTCCCTGTCCTCCAACCAGAACCTGAAATCTGAAAAAGCTTCTTGAAGCACAGACACACCTGTCCATTCCATAGCCCCATGAGAAAATCTGAAAGTGAAATCTGAAATGAATGGCTTAAGTAAGTCAGCACAGAACCTAAGAAGAAAAAAACAAATCTAGCTCCAGGGAAATCTGACTCCTCTCCTGGTGGGTCAATGAAGGTAAGAACGCATTCACCCCCCTTCCACTGCATTGCCTGGCACTCTGGTGGATGGGAAGGGAGGAGATTCTGCTATATTTTTAGTGTCGGTAAAATTTTTAAAATAATTATTTTCTATCTACTACAGGGAAGTCAGGCTCTAACAGCAGCAATGTTCCAATAGAAAAATGTCAGACTGTTAAAAATATATATTTGACATGACCTACCTGGAACAGTCCATCCCTTGGTTCCCTAAAGGATGTAGAAAACCTAGTAGCCCAAAAAGTACAAGCACTTACCTCAGCATACTGTGCCACTGAGCTGGCTTCAACTGCATAAAGTCTCCTAGCTCCAGCTTGCACAGCAAAAAATGACAGTATTCCTGATCCACAACTGACACCTATAGCAACCTGGAAGGAAGGAAGGGATAATAAAAGAGATGAGAGCACATACAGGGACTAGGCTATCGACTCCAGGCAGCTTTGGCACCGAGGCCAGACTTCATTCAAATACTGGTTTTGACACTCGTGATCCTTGCTGAAGTTATGAATCTATGTAAGGGTTGTGTTATTTAAACATTAAATGGGGTTAGTAAGGCTGGCTGCAGGGATGAAATAGCACGAAATGTATGCAAAGCGCTTGACACGTAATTGGTGCTCAAGTCAGTGCTGTGACAATTTCAGTTTCTTTGTAACAAGGATTGCTTTTAGAATACTTTGGGCCAAGAACAGCAGTGTCCTGAAGGAGTTCACTCCACCAAATTGTGCAGGAGCACAATGAAAACCATCTCACAGTATTTGGAATGACATACATATGTTTAGAAATAACTGATGATAAAGTCTTGAAAATTCAAAAAGTGAGATATATGAGTTCTTTTGCTTGTTTCTATAGCCAAGTTCCTTCCAAAACTTTGGGGAAATTTCTATGGAGGGTAAGGAAGAGAATAGGAAGGGAATAACTGATGAAATATTTCTTCCACTCTCTGTGTTTAGACCTGGAACTTATATTTTAAAAACTTGCCAATTGCCACCACAGAGAGGCCAAGACTTGAACCTATGTGCTGAGAGTCAAGGGATGGACAGTGTGAAATGGGTGTCTCTCCCTTACCACTGTTGATGTGGAAGCCTGAATCTCAGCTTAGTCACTGAAATTTCAAGTTATTGTATTTCTGTTTCATTGGTAACTTTTATTCTTAGCATTTTGGCACTATTTTTGAACAAGGAATTTTACTTGGTTTTTAAATCCTCATAAAAACTACATGAAAGCTAGATGCAGTGGCGCATGCCTGTAATCCCAGCAATTCTGAAGGCTGGGGCAGGAGAATCACAAGTTCAAAGCCAGCCTCAGCAATTTAGTGAGGCCCTAAGCAACTTAGGAAGACCCTGTCTTAACACTAAAACAACAACAACTACTACATGAATACATGGAATTATTATGCCCACTTGATAGATTTTTTTAAAAACCTGATATTCAATGCCATTGAACAACCAGCCCAAGTTCACCTAGCAATAAATAAAGGAGCCAAGAGTCAAATCTGAACATGTCTGCCTTTCAGGCTCGGGTTCCATTTTATTATACCTTGCTGACTTAGTTTATCCTCTACAGAGCTGACGTTTCAACCCAGCAAGACCAATATGCAGTGTTCACATGGAAACAAACTAGTATTTCTTGTTGGGAAATTTAGGAAAGTTAAAATTTTTTGATAGTAAGAAAACACGTCCCCCCCCCATACAGGAAATATCAAGAGGCTTTGTGTCTGTGTGTGTGGGTCTCAACCACAATATCACACTGTGCAGACAGACGCTGTGCCATGATTCTAGGAGAACATGCTGCTAGCAATGGGTTTGCAGTGCTCACTTATATTAATTCTAGAGCTGCGGCTGTACTCCATATGGTTTCCTAGAGTTTGAGTAATTAGGTGCATTTTCAATTTAAAATGTCAACCAGACTCCAAAATAGGCTGTCAGGCTGTCTGTACTTTTAGAAATACCAATATTCTCCTCTCCCTGCCTCCTAGTGTTATGGTTTAGATATGGTGTGTCCCCATCAGGTCTTTTGGTCACAGCAGTGAAAAAATTGACTAAAACACGCGGGAAATGCCACATCTTCACTCGACCATGAACTATTGCAAGAACACCTATAGCTACCATTCAGGGAGAGGAGGCCATTAAGAACGGTAGCACAATCCATTGCCCCAAAGAAAAAGCACGATGTTCAGAAGGCCTTTCCAGAGTCTGCTTCAATATTCCTTAGGTTCAAAGTTCAGCACAATAGGAACGCAAAGTAAGGAGAGAATGGAAATTGCACCTGAATGCTCTGCTGATGGATGCTCTAGAGATGCGTCCACAGAGCTCTTTGTCTAATTGACCGGGGTGGCAGGAAGCACGACTTCAAACGTTATTCTTCAGCGAGCTTGATAAGGCAGATGAAAACCCAAAGAAGTATTTTACCATTAGGAGAGAGATTAGGAAAGAGAAAAGGGTCAGAAATAGAAGAGAACCTGAAGTGGTTGAGACTTTGTCAAATTGGTCTATTTGGTAGGAAGACACTTAAATAGACCCAAATCATATCTAGAGAAAAAGTGAAAATTACAAACTATATATGGCTATTTTTCGTTAAAAAATTGTTGAGTCAAAATACCTTTAATTAAATGGTTACTTCAAAAAAGAGGATAAGCCTGATAAAGAATCTGATCTTTTGCTAGCATTGTTCAGATAATTCCATCTGCTTCCTGCTTGTGTGTATACTAAGAAACTTAAGTGAATATTCACTCATGTGACTGGGAAGAGAGTATGGAGAGGTACAGGACATTTTGCCTTGTCTATGAAGGTCATGCAACTTGGGAAATAATGCCATGGAGAGCCAAAGATAAATTCTATGGTGAAAAACTAATAGAGCAAATATTTAGGCTCCAAGGAAATACACTGCCTGAGCCCTTTCCAGCTGGGGTTTCGGAGCCTGCAGGAGGACAGAGGATGTTAACACAGATCATTTCATTCTGCTTTCTTACACAGCACCACAGGAAGCCTTGGAACTGCCTCTAATTATGTTTCTTCATTCTCACAGAAGATTATATGGAGCTCATTTTTTATTCTGCCATTAGTAGATCTTCACAGAACTGGGTGTATCTGAAGACCTTGGCAGATGTTAAATTATATTTTCAAGCCCTGGAGAAAATATTTCTACTTACGTAAAAGCAAAAGAGAGTAATAAAATCCTCTTGTATCATAGAGAAGTTTCCATAGGATGTTCCCCAAACACTAGGTATTTGATCCTTCTGCCTCGTTGGGAAACGGTACATCACTTTGTGCCCATTTTATTGACGAAGAAATTGAGACTCAGAGTTACTACACAGCTTTCCCAAAGTAACACAGTCAGTAAGTGGTAGAATGAAGATGAGAATCTAGTGACTAGCTCTCCACACCATTATGACCCTCTTTTTGCATCAGAAAAGATGAAAGGGGGGACTATGAAGAACAACATATCTGATCACATCACCCTGGTAGTGATTCCCTGAAGCTAGAGGAGGAGATGGCTGCTTTGGTGTGTTGTGCTTAGTTTTGAGCCACGACAGACCTTTATGAGCTCTTCTGCATTCCTCTCCTTCTTGCCCATACACTAGGTGCAGGAACTAATCCCTTTCCCTGATTCTGAGCTCCCTCCTGTGCTATTTCCTGAGCTAGTGGCAGACAACAGCCAACCAAATGCTCATGCTCGCTCAGTCAGACTGCTGGAAAGCAGCTCCCTAGCCAGGACCACATTTCTCACTTGCTTTCAACTATTCGTGACCATGTGACTAGTTCTAGACAAAGGAATGTGAGGGGAAGTGATGAGTGTCACTTCTGGGCAAGAGCAGCTAAGGGTCTAGCATACCTTTCCCATACAATCACTGATTTGCTATGATTTCTGATTTAACTTTTTACTTTACAGTCATGTGAAAATGATATACATCTAGGAGAAATGGTATTTCCAATTTTTGAGTTTTGATCTTTTTGGAGATTAGTACATGCAATAGGATACTCCTGTGAGGCTTGGTATACACAGTGAGCCACGGATCCCAGACAGCCTCATGATCACGAGGGTAAGCAAACATATTCTACAGTGTACTCTCTTGCTAAGCTGTAATGTTCATCAGATTCAGTATATTAAATGCATGCTTGGATTATGAGATTTTCTGGTTAAGATGAATTGAATCAGGAAGTAACTCCACTGCAAGTTGAGGAGCATCTGTTCTTTCTGCTCCTTATGCCATGATATTGAAGACCACTTGTTGAGGATGAAAAGAGCCTGAATCTACCACTTTGGGAAGAGTCACTCAGAGAACACAGGACAGGGTATGAGCAAGAAATAAATCAACCACTAAGATTTAGGAATTTCTTGTTTTAGGAATTGGCATACAACAACCCACCCATTCCCTTTGGTGATATTTCCTCCTCTCATTTTTCTACATGTAAACTCATCCTTCAAGACCCAGCTCAGGCATGTATTCCCTGGCTTCCCCATTCAGTCTAGACAAGTCTCTCTGTCACCTCGTATGCAGCTCTCTCCATATGGTACACATGATGCACATATCACAGGAAATTGCAAGTATTTCTGTACGTTCTTATCTTCCCTGTGTCACCTATAAGATTCCCTAAGACAGGAATCATCAGTTATTCCTTAACACCTACCTACCACTATGGGGAATATAAAAAAAATTAATGAATATTTGTCAGACAAAGGGGATGACACAGAAATGGCAGTTTCCTAATTCCAACATCACCTTGAAGTATCTCTGAGAAGTCCTGTGGGAATGTTCTCTTTCTATAAGCACCCAAAGAGGATGAGCTCAGGAGACCCTCGTCTTACTCAAGATATGTACCCCAAACAGTTTCACTCAACATTCCTTGTCTGCTACATCTGGCCTGTTTCTTATTTCTTGATTCTAAGTCACCTCATAGCCCTGCTTTCCTCCTTTCCACCCATTTTCTGTTCATGATCCCTACCCTTCCTCTTTGACCATGATTGGAACATGAACATGGTCACTCTTCTGAATAACTGAGAGCCATGTGCTAAATCCTCCTGCTCTGACAAAGGTATCATTGGAAGGTTGCATGCTTCTTCCTGCAACAGGGCCTTGGATCACACTGCTCTCAACCCTGGGCTGCTCCCCACTCTGCACCCTATGCCATCAGTCTACGATCATTTCTTAAAACAACACAGTGCCTATTGTTTCATATTTTCTATTTCATTCTCCAATTCTATTCTCCACTGTTCATCCCACTTGTCATCAGCAGCCTGACAACATGGACTGCATCAGTGGGCTGCCTTGTCATTGGACTCTGGTTGGGATCAGTCAAAAGCAAGGACAACAGGTGGTCAGAGAGAACAAGGAGAGAGGGGTTAAATGATTTCTCCCCCAGGCTTTCTCCTTCCTGGATCTTCACAGATTTATTGTGTTCCCCTCTTCCAAAAGTCATAGTCTTATTGGGCTCCCTTTGCTTGTGAGTCTGGCACATAGCAGAGACACTCACAAAACCTTTGTTAAAGAGCTAAATAAATGAAAATCTATTTCGCTTCTAAAAACATGATACAGATTCACAATCTAGACTATACAGCTACAACTATTCACTTGTTTCCAGTGATCTTATGTAGGCCCAGGCTGGTAACAGGTCCCCACAATTGCTAGTGCGGGGTGTGTCACCATCTCTTGTTGGCTGATTCCCTGAAGTTTGCACATATCTTTTCAATGAGCCAATGTTATTTAAAACTCTTAAAACACCCTTTCCTGAGTGCTCTGTCTCTCTTCTGCAGGGACCGTTACTGATCGACCAACTCATCCTTCTCCCACTGACCTATTTGCAAGCTTTCCCTGGCCTTTTGTCCCCTTCCAGGCCAAGTCCTGCTGTGTGTTTCCTTTCGCCACCTTTTCATGTTCTTCCCTTGTAACACTCATCATGGTTATAATTTTTCACCCAATGAATGATTATGTGATTAATATCTACTCTTACCTCTGGATAGTAATCTTCATTAAAGGAGAGACCCCATCTGTTTCTCATTCATTACTGAAATACTGACACATAGCACAAGGTCTGGCACGTGATAGAGCTACTCACTGAACCTCTGTTGAATGAATTGAGTAAATGAAACTGTCTGTCACTTTTGAAAATAGAGAACAGTGTCATGATCCAGGAAATATAGTGCACAGAAAATGTGTTAGCTCCCTGAGAAGGTGCCTTGTGCCACCGGCATAGCAGGTCCTCTCTAATCTAGTGATCTTAAGAATCATGCAAAGCATGACATTCTTTTGACATTGACATATTATCATTACATTACAATTCAGTTAGCTCATTGAGTATACCATATTCCTGTACAGAGGGAATTCATCCTAGGTTACCCATGACATACATAGGCAGTAACTATAGACATAGCCTTTAAAAAAAAAACAAATATGAGGCAGCACCAGAGAATGGTATGAAATTATAAGCAGGACCAATAGGGAATAGTCAGCAATTGATCCATACAATAGTGGCCAAATGTTCTGTGAATTTGCTGATAAATAAAAATTTAAAAAGAAAGGGTCTTTGCTTTGCTTGTACAGATGATTTTAATTACATGCTCTTATGGTTTCCTGGGCAGAGGAGGCAAAATGTTTGGACAGAGTGAATATAGCTCCAAATAGGCTCAAATGTATTTTTTTATTTATTAGCTTAAAAATTAACATGGAATATATTACCAACCCTTGTGAAACCAAACTACCCTGAAATAAAGTAAAAATAAGGTGAATATCTACCATTTGTTGTATACTTATCATATCTGATGCCTTTCTAGAGCTTTATAGGCAATGCCTTATTAACTCCTGATGATGACCTATATTGTGGGTATTGTAATTTTCCCATATTACAGAAAAAGAGTCTGAGAATCAGAGGAAGTTAAAGTTGTGCATTTAATAAATGGCAGGGATAAGATTTTTTAAATGATCTATTCTGACCCTATGCTCTCACCACCCCATTCACTTGAATTCTGTTATTCTTTGTATTGTTCAGAATGAATTGGCCTTATTTTTCATCCTAGCTATTTAGAATTGTTTTCATCCCAGTTATTTATAATTGTTTTTAAACAGTGAAGTGAATTTCTGATTATCCCATAGTTAATTCTTCATGGTGCCATTTATTATTTATCATTTATTTATTTTCTTGCACATATCAATGGCTGCTGTGAATTGGAAGATGCCAGCTGCCATTGTTGTGTGCCCTATATTCCTAAATATTATGACTTACCCTTCTGTGCAATTCGAAAGCCATCATTCCTTGAAGCCATCGTTTTATTCTATCTGTAGCCACCTCCATTAGACAGCCCAAAGTTAGACCTGGCCTATATTCTTGCATGTACTTTATTATCTTTGTCAGCTGCCATGGACTGCCTGCCTCCATAGACTGCACCCAACTCTTCAGCATCCAAACTACAGGCTGACAGGTTGACCCAGTAGCTTCCAGGAAGTAACAGAATGAAGAAACTGCACAGATTTTTGCAGTCCATCCCATCTCTTACTAAGCATCTCAATGGTTGCAAAAAAACATACAGTTATGGTCTTTGTAGCTAGGACTTAAATCTTGTTCAAAGAATTAGCACTTTGCAGGAGAATTCTGCAGCAATTGCTCTCCATAGCACAGAACTCTACATCTGCTGTGCAGTGAAACTTGCTTTCACCTAGACCTTTGCCTGTGTTTAAATAAAGCATCATTAATGCTTATAAGCACCTGTGTGTTTCAGTCTGCCTGGTCTTCTGGCAGGGGACAGATAAATTCATAACCAATCTTGTATCCATTCATTTACCAGTTCTACAACTACTTTCCTCTATGATTAAGGAATATCTGAAGAATATGGACCACTTTTAGTTTACGATTAACCCCTCTACAGATAATGACAATAGATTCTGACATGATCACTGAGATCTACACCTCAGCACTGGTTCATTCGCCAGACACCTGTTAAGTTCCTCCTATTGTCCTTTGTGTCAAGCACTTCTAGGTGCCGGGAGTGCAAAGATGAGTAGAGCATGACTGTTTGGTAGAAAGAAAGAGACAGGTAAATAGAGACATGTAAGAATAATGAGTTACCATGAGACATGTAAGAATAATGAGTTACCATGGCGACAATAGTTATATAAAAGCACCCTGTGAGTATGAAGGAGAAATGTCTCTTGTGCCAAGGGGTCTGGGAAGACTTCACCGAGGTGATCTCGGGAGTGAAAATTGAAAAGTGAGTCCATGTTATGACCCTTGAATGGAGAGAGAAGTAGAAGCTTTGGAAAGTATGAAGAAAGGCACCAAGAATGACAGAGTCAGTCCCATTTTTGCCTCAAGAGCTTGATATGAGTACTGGAGAAAGAAGCAGGGGCATGGTTGAGACAGGAACATGGAAAAGCAAAAGCCAGAGACACTGGCAAATTCATGATCATGGTCTCTTATGTACAGACCTGACTTGATCCTTATGCAAAGAAGGATCATTAAGAAATTTTAACAGAAGAATCATTTCAAAGTTGCCTTTCAATAACACCATAAGAGTGGCATGGAATGGATTGTTACAAAATCACAGGTAGCAGATGGTGATGGTTCCTAACCAATATCAATCCCCTTTCCCTTCCTCATTCCAATGAGAATTTCAGTTTCGTTAGGTATTTACCTTCCTCCATCCCCAGTTGTCAAGAGGGGATACTAATTGGTCTATGGGTAATCATTAGGTGGTTCCATTCCTTTTGTCAGTGATAGGTTTAGACTTAGGTGATACTAATGTACTAACGGGACCAGAGGGGAAGTCTGCTGGGGAAGATTTCATTCCTTCAAAAAACAGAAAAAAATGCCTCTTAATTCCTGAGTTTGGTTAAATTTGAATGTGATTTTCACAATAATTGGATTAGAGCTCAATGGAGTTACACTACTTTTCACTGTTTCAACCAATTTAAGAAGAGCTTTTTCTTCTACATGAATTCAAAATTATCTCAACTTGTTCCAGCAGAAAAAGAAGACTTTTTCTTCTCTTTTCCAGGGTGCTGGTTTGGGTAGCTGATTATAATGCATTCTGCTTTTGCATCAAACCAGAATGGAGTAGTTGCCTTGCTGGTCAGAGGAGTCCTGGAAATTGCCTGCATTGACTTTCAGAACCTAGATCTGGGTTTCATTGCTAACACTGCTGCTGCTATTACTGCTACAGTCACTACTGCCTGAGGAGCTGTTACAATGGCTTGTCCTAGTTCCTCGTATCGTTCAAGAGCACAGCAACAGTGTGCAACCTACCCAAGCCACCACACACTCCCTACCTCCGAGTTTCCTCACTAGGCAGGAGCAAGCACTGTAGCATACATATGGCACTCATGAGGGGGCAGCCTTGAAGTGCAAGGAAGTGACATATTTTGACCAATGGAAGATGGCAGCCAATGGATGAATTGCTTCCCTTTTCTCTCTCTGGATGAATTATTTGAGAATGATGTTGCCTTTTGTGCCCCCTTTGAAGATGTTCTCTGTCACCAAGCAGATTTTCATAAAGCTTTAGACTGCTCACTAATGTGATCTCCCTGTTTTCCATTCTCACTCTCCTTTTTCCTGATCCTGCTTTCCTGAAATTTCAGTCCCTGGTAACATGCCTACACAGAAGTCTTTGCCCATGCTCTGCAATTTAGGGACCCTACATTTGTGGTGGCTATAAGAAAATCAACATGAGTATAGACTTTTTCCTATGGTTCTTTCTTTTCTGGGTTTCTGGAACTTCACAATTCTAAACCTAAGCAATCCCTTTGAAGTTGATTAACTGTGTCAATACCTCAAATATAGGAAAATAAGTTAAAAGAGGATTTATGTAGAAGCTCCAAATTTATCAGAGCTCAATTTCTGGTTCAGTGTTCAGTGCCAGGAACAAACAAAAAAAACCTGTGTGTGGGGGGTTGTTTGTGATTACTTTGAAAAGCTTATTAACTGATCGTTTTGTGCAATTTAACTGATTTTAATGACCATATTCTCTTTATATGTTTATTTACATCCTGGAAAGTATATATTAAAAGTCATGCACTTTAGAAGTTAATGTTACACAGTCTTCTATACTAGCCTTTAACAAGTCAGTAGTTTCCCTGAATTGGCTCTTCATGACACTGTCTTAGAGGGAAAGTGTAAGATTTGGAAATTCAACCCTAGGAAATTTCTAGTCAGAAGTTAGTTCCAATAAAATCATGTACATAAAATATTAATCCTTCAACACCTATTTCCTGCCTAATCCACTTCCATGCATAGCTGGTACACTGAGAATATTGCTTTAGCAATCTGTTCCATTGCAATGAGTTTTCAGAAGTGATATCTGACATGATAGCCACTTGTGCCATTTATCAACCATTTCTGGTTCTTCTTATAGGCACAGGGCATCCCCCTGCTCTTTTGAAATCAGAAGTGACTATGTGACATGGTGGCCCATGTAATGTGAGCAGAAGTAACAGGGACCACTTTCAGGGGGAGGATTTAAGGACTAGGTGTGTGTTTCCCCACATTCTCCTCCTCTCCCTGCAACAGGAACTGGTGATGTTTCACATGGAGACTGATCCTTTCGCTTGGATCCTAGAGTAAGAATGACAGAAAGCAGAACCCCTAGACAACCCATAATGGATACACGACAAGAGTGAGAAGTAAAGCTCTGTTGGTTTAAGCCACCGAGATCTACCAAGTTGGCTGTTATAGCAGCATAACATAGTCTAACTTGCCCTACAGGCTGGGTAAACCATTTCTTTGAAGCTCTGATGGTTTCTGATTCAGATTCCCTAGTTGTTTGTGCAGCATTCTGGAGCTGGGCTCAAATTCTCCATACTCACAAAACTCTTATAGCCATCAAGTAATTGTATTCTTATCTTAATTTAAAATTAACTGCAAAAACATCAAGGTCACCTGTCATCATATCAAAAGAAGTACTGATGGGCTTTGAGCATAGGTATCTTCACTAGAAATCCACCTATTGCCTTGTATCCTAAGGCCCACAGCTTCCTTTTTCCCAATTACCCTAAAAACTAGTCTGACATCATTGCTTATTCAGTCTTCTAGGCTCTCCTTGAAAGCTACATTTTACTTTCATATGAAATGAAAGCATTTTCTTTTGCTAACTCTGGCATCCTTCTCCACTAACCTTTCAGGGAGAGATTCTATTCAAACTCAGAACCTGCAGATGTATCATCTACTTCACACTCATACTCAGAAAATCCATGCAGAGGGAGTCCTTTGGGCTTACGGAACCAAGGAAATCAGTTAAAAACTAGTCCCATTATGTACCTCATTCTTTATCTCTATTCCAAATCATTCACCCCAAGAATGAGTTTTAGAGATATATACCTTAACTTAAACCTGGCTTCTTCACAAAATTCATGTTTTTTCAGAACATGTGACCTTATTTGCAAATGAAGCCCTTTTAGATATAATCAGGTTAAGATAGTCCTATTGGATTATTAGAGTCCTATTGGGCCTTTAATCCATTGTGACTGGTGTCACTGAAAGAAGAAAGTTACTCAGACATTGAACACACGGGGACAATGTCAGGTAACAATCGAGGCAGAGATTTAAGTGATAACGTTTATAAGCCAAGGGACATCAGGGATTGCCAGTAACCACTGAAGTTAGGGAGAAACAAGAAAGCAATCTTGCCTGGATGCTTCAGAGGAGTATGGCCCTGAAGATATCTCAGTATGGAATTTCTAGTCACCAGAACCGTGAGACCATCAATTTCTGTACTCAGCTACCCAGTTCCTGGTAATCTGCTGTCTGCCCTAGGAAACTAAAACAGTGTTCAAACCCTTGTCATAGAAATAAAGAAATACACACACGGGTGCATACATACTGTGTGTGCATGTACACATGATTACAAACTGTGTGTTTGCATGTACACACACACACACAGTCTAGAAGAGACTGTTTTGCATTGTCATGTCCTGATCCCCATCAAACACATTCCAAAAATCACATAGATACATAAAATATCAGTTTATCAACACACAGACAGGCTGTTTGTCACTCCCAAAATCATCCTGCAGTACAATCTTGGATACAGACAGACTTGAGTTTGCACATATCTCATAGCACTTAGTGTGTACCCTAGGGAAACTTAATTAAATTTTTGTAACTCTGGTCCCTTCATCTGTATTGTCCATCTAACAATGTATTGCCTCTCTTTTTTGTACAGTGTAGTGAGCATTTGCCGTTCTTTTGTGCCTCTGAGCATCTGTACTCCCTTCCACATTTAGAGAATGATCTGCCACTACACAATGAGCAGTTCAAGCCTCCTGCCAGGGAATGAAGGTGTCAGATACTCTTTTCCAGCACACTCAACTAAAGCACAAGTGCGGCCCAGGCCCTACCAAAAAGATGCACCTTGCATGGGGAGCTCGGAGACTGCACAGAACCCACTCTGGTAAGGTAAGAGCCACCTCCAGATGGTCAAGCAGCAGAGCAGCGGTTCTGAGGACAGCACTCCAGACTAGCCTTCAGCGAAAGGCTGTGCACATTGCACAGTCTGTGTCTGGCTGCACTGTTGTCTTCCTGAGATCAACTTTGCATAAGTTTGGAAGTTATTTTGGTTATGTAGCCTCCAAGCATAGTTATCTGATGTTCCTGCATCTTTTTAGGAATTTTTTTTCTTTTTCTTAAATTAGCAGGGTTGGTTTCTGATGCTGGCAGCCAAGAACCCTAACACACAGAGATTAAATGAGATAGGATATGCAAAACAGAAAACAGGAATCATGAGTCATTTCCTTCTTTCCTTACTTCCCTACTCAGCTCAGCTCTGAACAAGGATTCTGCTACCACTGGGTTAAGAATGATTCTCAACATGAGGCAATGGAAGAACTTGCCGACAGGACTATGTGACAGACCTGTGCTACAACCCTCATTCTGGTCAAGAATTAAGATCAAGCATCATTAGGGTGGCAGGCTAACTCAGGATGTGTGGTAGTTTAAAGTGAGAGAATTTGAGAACAAATCTAAGGATTTTTGACCAAATTGATGATAAGTTCACACCAAATAAAACTCATACCAGAAGAGCAGAAGCTCAGGCTGGGCAAATCTGCATATCAGCTGACAGTCTAAACAGGTTACCTTGCAGACTGTTGTTATTTATGTTTTCGTTTAAGCCTCCAAATCCCTAAATCCCTTCTGCCTAAGCCAACCTCACATTTGGATGCACTGAGCAGCTGTTGCAACTGGGGATTCTCTCCTCTGTGAAAATGCTGATTTGAAAAAATAATCAGCTCTCAGCTCCTGCTTACTCTCACAAGTTCCCAGCAACTGGTGCCCTGACAAATGAAGTGTCAAAACATTTCCAAATTAAAACCCACAGCTCACACAACCCCACTCCCTCAGCAGGATGGACTTTCCCTGCTTGTACCCAGCATACACTTGAAGGAACTAAAAATAGCCAGATGGCAATTAACCGAAACTCCAAGGAGGGGAGATGGGGTAGGTTCCAGCAGGGTCAGTTTCCTGGACAGATTCCAAATGGAGTTCTCAGCCGGCACTGCTCTGGCCAAGAAAGGATTTTCATTAAAACTGCATGAAGGAGGCAGAATGAAAACTCGAGATTAGGAAGACTGAAAATTATAGCTGAGGAGGAAACCACAGCACCTTTCCCTAAGACCTTCAACAACAACTTGCTAATATGTATTGAGTTCATGTTATGAGTCAAGAACTCAATGGTTCATGTGCATTGTCTCATCTTGGGCCATCAAGGATTCTAGGAAGTTACTATTACTCTTAATATTATTATTCTCTTACAGATAGGAAACCAAAGCCCAGAGAGAGTACATAACCTGCCCAAGATTGCAAGACAAACAGGATAAATATCCAGTGCAGGTGCATGGCAAGTGGCCAACCTGGAGCTTTACCAGATCTCTGGCTCCAGAACTCATGCACATCACCACTGTGCAATGCTACCTCCTACATTTTGTGGGGTGTTTTAAGGCACCAAATGTTTTCATTTCATCATTGGGTCTAGAGAAACAAAAGTCTCCCTTAGCGACTTCAGTCAGCCTACCCACGGGCAATGCCATTCAGGAGGTATGTGTGCGGCGTCTGCAGGCAGACTGTCTTCAGCTGGCCTTTTCATTTCTGTTTGTCTAAAATCAGGTAAATTATCACCCTTTCCAGGGCCTAGTTCTCTCATCTCTACAAGAGCAATAATACTAGTAATTATCTCATGCAGCTTTAATGAAGTTGAGAGGAAAGTTTGATGCTTGCCGAGGCCTGACTTTTCGATAAGCAATAGCCATTGGTGCTGAGATTCTAAACCCCTGCTCTTTCAGGTAGTTAATATTGATGCCCTTTTAAGAAACTGATTTCAATGAGAAGGAATTCAAGGGTTTAGTGAATAGGTGGCATCTGCCACAAACTCACAGGAATTATTCTAGAACAGTCTTCAATATGATGAAAGCAAACAAAAGAGAACTAAAAGCATTTTTGATTTGTGATAGATTTGAAGTGAGGGTGACCGACCATCCAGTTTATCTGAGACCAAGGGGATTCCAGGGACACTAAAATGGGGACAGTTTGTTCCTTCAGTTTTCACAAGGGAAGGGACAGTTATTTCCAAGAGAGGGCAGTAGTGGAGGGAAGAGTGGGCATCTGTCTTTCCTCTTTTCCCCCCGTAGTAGGGAATGACTCATCTGACAGGGACACTGAACACAGAATGACTATGTGGGGCCAAGCCCAGAGCCAGCTTGCCTGCCCCTACTGGAGCCTGTACCCTTGATCCCTCATGTGAAAGCTTCACTAGGTGAGTTCTGAAATTCCCTGGGAGGCCAGTTGTTCAGCATACAAGGGAGTGGAAAGTTTCAATTTGGAGGAAGAAGGATCAGGAAGCTATATTTGGCCACAGGTCAAGTCCCATTCTCAAACAGCAATATCAACAATAAAACTGACATTATGGTTTCTATCTGACATCTGTGATGATTTCTAAATTGGTTCATAACTTAAAGGGGGTACAGGATATAATTAATTATCAACCATGTGATTAATTATCACCTTCATAAGCCCCAACAGATGGGTGCCTATTTTATTTTATTTTATTTTGGCAGATAAGCCCTGTTCATGCAGGCAGGAGGAGGGTGTTTTATAGAATCAAGACTTTATTTTTTTATTTAATTTTAGAGTTCACCTTAAAGATAATTTGGTCCAATATCATCATTGCTACTGATGAAAGGATGAACAAATGAAATGGCCAAGTAACATAATCTAGGAGATTTTCATAATGCAAATTATCAGTGAGATTAGTAGTTTGAAAAGTGATCCTTAGAAGCTATAGCCAGAATTTAAAGTAGATTATAAATAATATAGAATATAGATAACAAAGATTATAGATTAAAACTAGGTTTTATAATCTATAATAAGGGAGAGAAGTTTCCTTAAATAAAAGCATCACTTCCAGGAAACATTGTCATACAAGAAGAAGAAAACAGTTCAGGGTTGACATTTTTTTTAATTTTCAAAAAATCCTACCTTAATTCAATAGGAGTGCTTTCCCACTACCTCAAAGATCCAGTAAGGTGACCAAAGATACAAGCCTTCCCCTCCACCCTTCTCCTGCCCATTTTTCTATCTGTTACCCTGGCATGCTCCCTGACAAAGCCAGGTCCCTGGGCACCTCAAAACATATGACAGACGAGACACTTTGGTCAAACCCAGCCATCTCTTGTCTTACTGATATAGGACAAATGAGGAAAGAACTTTCAGGAAACAGGTTTATTATGCTATACAATATCCAGACGGGGACCCAGATGGGCAGGAGCCTTTGCAATTTATATTTTTGGGGGACATTACAAAATTCCTATTATGTAATTGGTCACTGTAAATAGAATTAATTTTTGGAGTGGAAAAAAAAAAACTCCCTTATACAGTTTTTTTTTTTTTTTTGCATGAACTAAGTGTAATTTCTAAATCTTTAACATGTGCAGGAACAGGAAATGCTGTGCTAAAGAGGTAAAACTGCAGAAAGCATCTTGCTGTTGAGAGAAATGCAAATGTAAAAATGCCCTTTATTTATTTTTTTCCTTTGGGCATGGTGCTTCTTCCTGCTGCTACATTACCTTTTCTCTTATGCATTGCCCTCACCCACTCGAGGACCCGGATCAAGCTTTTTGAAAGCCTCCAGTGCTGGCTAGGCCCGAGGAAGTCCATGTCCCTCTTACTCTATACTGATTACAGCTATAAAATTTAGACACAGTGCATGAGCAACTACTCGAAGATTCCAGAAAGTAAATAGACTAGGGAAGAAGATTAAAATTTGAAATCTTGTCAAACAGCTGGGAAGTTGATCCCCCTTTTTCCTTCCCATAAACTCTGGCCTGAGCTCAACACCCCAGAAATGGGCACCAGGATACAGAGCAAGAGAACTCCTGGAGATGGCCTATAGTTTTGACTCTAGGAGAAGGAAAGGGAGCTCCTAATGCTCAGAGTGTGGAAATCCTGTTTTCCTTCCCCTTTTCCTTGTCCTCCCTCTCTGTCCCTCTTCCTGCCTTCCTTCCCTCCCCTCTTCCATCCCCCAGTGATGCAGCATTAGCAACAGCATTAGCCTGCAGAAGCCAAGGTTCCGATGCAGGAGAACCCACCTCTCCATTAGCGGCACTATTGTTCCCAATGACTGGGCTTATGCCCTAGTGCTTTTTCTCTCTCTCCTCTCTGCTTGGAAAATATGTAGGAAAAGTCATAGAAGTGAATGACACAGCAATCTTTCTAGCAAGCCAAAAATATGAGGAGCTTAGCAAGACAACGCATAAAACTTCTTGTATACATTTCTAGGTTCACCCTCAGCCTCTGCATGTTTTGATCTGACACTAATTTTGTACCAAGACTTGAAGACCTCCACTCAGGTGCCAGACTGACTACTGTGCAACATAAAAAGGACAGATCCAAACAGTACTGCCAAATA
Organism: Aplodontia rufa; assembly: GCA_004027875.1. Taxonomy (NCBI): domain Eukaryota; kingdom Metazoa; phylum Chordata; class Mammalia; order Rodentia; family Aplodontiidae; genus Aplodontia; species Aplodontia rufa. The sequence goes on from PVKS010015992.1 coordinate 30,959, forward strand.
ATTAGAAACTGATCTGACATAGGAAGCACAGCCCTCGGAAGATCAACCATGGGATGAAACTTGTGGCCCGAAGCTAACCAGCCTGACTGCCTGCTAAAACAAAAAATACCAACATTTGCAGTAGGTTTTAAACAAGACCTAGAGTCTCAGAATGTACAGTGTACAATCCAGAATCTCTTAACACACGATGAATCAGGAAAATCTCGGTCCCCACCAGAAAAGGATCGACTGAAGATAATGCTGCAATGACACAGAGGTTAGAATTATGTGACAGAGACACAAGCAGTTATTATAAATGGTTCTAACCAGCAATCATGAACACTGCTGAAACCAATGGAAAAATAGAAATTCTCAGTTCAAGAAATGACACAGAGAGGAGCCAAATGGAAATTTGGAATGGAAAAATATAGTAATCAACATGATAAAGCATCACTGATGAGCTCAACATCAGAAAGAAGACAACTGGAAAGGAAGCCATGTGCTAGTCAAATTCTAGCTGGAGACCTATTTATCACTATTTTTTCATGTATCTTTCTCCATTTTAATTAACCATTGTTATATAACGAACCACAGGAAGATTTAGTGACTTAAGAAAAAAGGAGATAAAAGTACAGAAAATTTCGTGGCTTAAACTAGAAACATTTTATTAGCTCTCTCAATTCTGAGCAGTTTCTGTGTAGTCTTGATTGTATCTGTTCGAGCTCCAGCATCAGCCGAAGGTTGGTTGGACATAGAGGTCCGGGATGGCCTCACTCACAAGCCTGGCAGTTGGTGCTGGCTGCTGACTGGGGTACCTCAGGTCTCTTCCATAGGTGATACTGGGTTTCTCTAGAGTGCAGAGGTCTCCGGCTTTCAAGAAGGGTGAGAGCAAATACCACAAGCTTGCTAAGGCCTAGGCCTCTAGAACTCATTTTACCTATCAATTTCTACTGGACAAAGCAAGTCACAAGGCCGTCACAGAGTTGAGTCGTAAAAAAAAATGAGACTGTCTTTGGATGAAAGGGGCAGCTGCAAAGTGGTGCAGATACAAGGGAGGCACGAGTCGTGAGGACCGTTATTTTAATACTCTTCCACACTTTCTGGGAAATTCATGTGGCAAAGCTCAAACACCACAGATATATGATTATTACGGCAACTGATGCTCAGTGAAGGTTAGTATTTTGCCTAAGATTACATAATTAGGTAAGGAGAAAATATGAAACTGGATCTCCCAACTGATTCTCCTAACCAGTATTCTCACCTTTGAGATAAGCTATAAGCTTTTTTTTTTAAACACTGGCTTTTTAACTGGTAGAAGAATAATGAACAACAGTTACTTAACGTGTTAGCAATCATTCATCGTTCAGATCCATTTCATGAAGGAAATTAATGTATGCACACGTGAAACCTATGAGAAAATTAAAGTGGAGTGCCTCATGAAGAGCTATTCATTACACCATGATAAAGCTCCTAACCTGTTCCATGCACCAGCGCAGAGTACATTCAGTCTCTTGAGTTCTTGGCACTCAAAGCTTAATTTTTTTATTGAGGTAAAAAGTCACATGACATCAAATTAACCATTTTCAAGAGTCCAATTTAGCATTATTTAGTACATTCATTATGCTGTGCAGCCATTGCCTCTACTTAGTTCCAGGACATTTTCAACACTCCAAAAGGAAAATGTCCCCACTAAGCATTCACTTCCCTTCTCATCCCCCACCCCACCTGGCCACAGCCTGGGCAACCACTAGTGTGCTCTTTATCTCTATGGATGTATCTATTCTGCAGAAATGGAATCCTCTGACACTTTGTGACTGACTTCTTTCACCTTGAGCTTCATCCACATTGAAGTATGTGTTATTAGCATTTCATTTTTTATGGACAGTATAAACATGAGTAATATTCATAATATTCCATTGCATGGACAGACCACCTTTTGATTATACATTCATCAGTTGATTGGCATTTTGAGTGTTTCTAGTATTTTGTTCGTTTGAGTAGTGCTGCTATGAACATTTATGTACAAGAGTTTGTTTGATATCTGTTTTCGGTTCTTTCAGGGATATAGCAAGGAGTGGAACTTCTGGTCATATGGTATTCTATCAAAGCTTCATTTTGATTCTGGTCTGGAAGAGGCTTTTTAAAAATATTTTACTATTTTTTTTTATTAAAAGAATATAGAAATACAGTTGAGGGGGAAACATTATCAAAACATTAGCAATCAATGGATATAAACTTTGTTATCGAGGGGAAAATTCTTAAAGCAGCCTGAGATTAATAACCCGCTGCCACCTTACCTTGTCTCTGAAGTCAGTGTGGCTCTGTGCTAAGTAGCTCTCCTCAGGGAATCTTGCATCATGTTCTGCAGCTGGGAAATACAGCCATAAAACCGTAAGGGAAAGAAAGGTAGGGGGAAGCAACTAACAAGGAAGCACCTCCATGAGCATCTGATTCTTCCAGCCACCTTTGTCAGTCAGACATGTACTTTAAGACACAGGGAAGATGAGGACGAGAAAGACCTGGGGTCCATGATAACCCTATTTGTGAGGTTTATAATTCTAAATACAATCTACACTTCTGGACTCCTGTTCCACACGATAGATTCATGCCTGGATATTGGTGGGATAGGACCCAGGAACCCTTCCTGAAGTGCAGGCTATGAAGCAGCATGACACAGTAATGGCATCACTGGAGAGAGGACCAAAGTGTGAAGGGATGGTCTTCCTTGATGAGCCCCATCCACCTCAAGAGTAAAACAGAACATGGATACAAATCTTAGATTGGAGGTAGGGAGGCAGAAGGCAGTGACAGTAATCCTCACATAACAGATGCAAGCCAATTGGTTGATATGGTACATATAAACCCACAAACTCTGACAGTAGTAAATATCATCATTGCAATTACCACCATTTGGTGGAGTTTTCCATATGCCAGGTGCCATGCTAATTGCCTCACAGACATCATCTTATCAAATTAAATAATCACATTTAGATAAATTATGTTCCCCCACTGAGGAAACTGAGGCTCTGAAAGATACAGCAACTTGCTCAAGTACAGACAACTTGAGTGGCAAAGAGGGGATTTAAATCCAGGTGGTGCAGCTGCTGCTGTTGCTGCAGCTGCTGCTGGACTGGGGACCTTGCGTGGAGAACCATGCAGGAGAAAATCAATTGTGTCCTCACCACCCAACCTGCCCAGGTGTGTTCACAGGTATATATCACTTTGAAACAATTCAGTCATCCATAGCTCCTCAGTCCACTGGCTGAACACCGAGAATTCTTTTTTCTGACTGTGGCATCTTTTTAAGGTATTTGAAAATGCAATAAATTCTGCAAGGAGGAAAAGCAGATCCATTTCTTCACCTTGGAAACCACAGAACTCTCCACTGCACTGTATAAAAAAATCCCAACTGTGAAAACATTAGAAGATGAAAGCAGTACAGTCATTCCTGAACACATGCATGATAAGGAATAATGGCAAGGTGGAAAAGGGTTCTACGCAAGGGGTGGCACCCTTATTTACACCTGTCAGACATATTTGCATTCAGAAACATCAATTGGGAGAGCATAATGGGACACAGGCATAGACATAGCTCCTCCAATTCTCCTGGTAATGTGTATACTCTGTGTGCTTTGGGGAACATGATGATGATAAGAAAAATTTATCTATTTTTTTCTTCTATCATCAACATAGCAGTTTCTCTCATTTCATTTCACATTCTCTAGCTGTAGAGATAAAAATTAAAATAACTTGGAATATGTGCATACAAGGGAATGTGTTCTATTATTTGCAATGAAAACGCAGAGGTGAAGGCTGCAACAACTCCAATGATATTACTGATAACATACGCACAATTGCCAAATTATGTCACTTATGCCTCACATATATCTCTCAGCTATTGTCAATACTGCCTAGAGGTCTGCACCATTTGTGGCCACCACAGGCACTGTGACCTGGTCTCCCCTTCAGCTCGTGGTTGGGTCCCTAATGCCCACACACTCTTGGTTCATGATAAACTCCAGCCTGTCACATTCTAGACCCCACCTCTCTCATTCCTGCCGCTGCTCCAGTACCTTCAACAGCTTCTCCTGCACACGCAAGACCTGAAGCATGTCCTGGGTACTCTTGCCAGGCTGAACCCTCACACATTCCCACATCAACCAGGTCCTGGCAAGCCCTTTTGAATTTGTACCCCTTATTTCTTCTGTTAGATGATCTTTCGACCTCAAACTCCTATCCATCTCCCAGATTCTGTTCAACTAGCGATCCTCGTTGCTGTGCTCTGGAACTCCACAGGCAGGATTAGTGGGTCTCAACACTCAGCTATATACCAGAATAACCTGGAAAGATTTCTTCTACCTGTGGATACTGAGCCCTCACCCTAGTCCTGGTAATTCAGTGTTCTGGAAGCAAGGACAAAGCATCTCTATTTTTAAAAAATCTCCAGTGTTCTCATGCAGGGCCAGAAATTAGAATCTTTATTCTGATCTCATGCTCTCAGCTTGCTATCATATTTCACATTTACTGAATTTATCAGTTTTTAAAAATCTCCAACTCTCTGCCAAAATCAAGCTCTCTTAAGGCATTGTTTAGATGTTCACATCTTATTTGTCTTTAGTTTCCAGAACAAAGCATTGGCATAACAGATACCCAGTAAATAGGTCTGAAATGTAAATTTGACACATTTGGAGAAATGACTGATGAACTTAGTGAAACTATTTTTAATGGGTGAGGCCCTAGGCCTCTCCTAGGAGGGGACAGATAGGTTGAAAAAAGATCTTGTGGAGAAAATGGAAACACATGTAAGCACAGAGAAACACCATCTACTCCAAAGAACCTAGAGAAGGATATGAGGGTTAGGGAGGGGATTCAGATTTCCAGAACATCCTGGATACCCACGTCCTCACCAGCAGCAAGGGCTCTTCCCAACTGAAGAACTGTCACCTAGCTAGTGTTTTCATGTGTGTTTCTCTCCTTTACAGAAACAGAACGGTTCTTTGGTTAAAAACTGATCTCCATTATGAATTTTTCTGTCTACTCTTTACCTTTTGCAATTATGCCATTATAAAGGAAAGGATGAAAACAATGATTTCAAAATAGCTATAAAACCAACACATGAGATAGATGCAATATTTAGAAAATGCAGCAAATATAAAGAAAATAAAAATGATCTCATTGCACAAGTGATTGCTAGAAACATTTTGTGTATGGCTTTTTAAAGATTCTATTTTCTCATCTTTTTTTATTTGTTTTTGTTTTTCCTCCTCTTAGTTGTGAATGTGGTACTTAGGATTGAACCTGAGTCCTCACACATTCCAGGCCAGTGCTCTACTGCTGAGCCATCCCTTTAGCCCTTGTGTAGGTTCGTTTATTGTGTATATATGTGTGTGTGTGTGTGTGTGTGTGTGTGTGTAAAAATCTTATTAACAAAATTGCATCATAGTATTTTACAACCAGATCTTTTAATTTATGATACTATGAGTAACTGCTTAGGTCAGTAATTAGTCTCATCCTCTGGACATTCCATAGAGTAACCAATTCCCTGTAGTTGGATTCCCAAGTCTCCCTGCAGATTCACTGTATCAAAATGGTAGAGTCCAGAATCTATATTTTTCTCTATATTCCTTGATTCTGGGGACAACATGGTTTTGAGAACTCCAGTTAATAGAATTCGACAACATATAAAAATTCCACTGAAAGAGATATTGTTCCTTCTCAACATCTTCCTACTTATAAAATCAATATATTAATCCATAATTCTATTCTTGTGTGTATTTTTCTCTTGACTCTTTTCTTTTGTTATTAAAGAAACCAGTCTATTGTTTAATCATACAAAATTTAGGACTACAGAAAAGAAATTGAAGAAGGAAAAATAATTCTGAAATATGAACACTAATAATGATTTGGGAATCTCCTGGGAATTTTTTATATATTTATTTCTATCTCCATATTACTTACAACTATAGTATTGTACTCTAGTATTTGTAACCTGGTTTTTCCCTGAACAATACATTATTAACTTTTTGAGCGTCAACACTTTTCACATAGAATCACTCAACTGCAAAATGCTATAAAAATTCCTTAATTGTAGTGCCATTTTTCCCATTTCTCCAATTTGTTCTCAAAGGCAACATTAGAGACTAAATCAATCTTAATATTTTTTTACCATATTCCTTAAATGGAGGACATAATTGCTTGCTTATCAAATTCTACTAGGGGTTTAAAACGTCAAGTCTGTTAAATTCTAATTTTCTGTATTAGCATTTTTCTCTCTTAAAAAGGATTAGACAATATTTACCCAGCTCTAGTCTCCTGGCACCTCTCCAATTCCCTCTGAGTTCTCAGAAAATGCCAGCAATGGTTCTTGTCACCCATCTGTGAGTTCTTTGAGTCCTGAGCATCTCTGTTGTTTGGGTTTTCAAAGCCCTATGGTAAATTAATTTGTTCAACAAATAGTCTTTTGAATATTCTCTACAGTTGTAGGTCTATATCCTTCAGGGGAAATTTGATTTTTCAATACAGAAAAAAATAATGGTTGCCTAATTTAGTGAGTAAAAGGGTGTGGCAAGCTGAAAAGTCATATTTTTCATTTAAAAACCAAAAATTTTTACAATTAAAATGATCTTGTATATAGCTCACCAATTGTATCCAAAGGAAAATGTAGACGGGAAATTCCAATGAAGTTATATGACAAACCTACAAAATAAATACTAGTCTGGATATAGCAGCTTTCCTGTGCTTGATATTTTTTAAAAATTCAATCTTATTACATTATTAATACTGTTAGTTTACTTAGGTTTCCATAAAAAAATATCACAGATTAGATGACTTATAAAACAAAAATGTATTTTCTCATGGTTTTAGAGGCTCGGAAGTCAAGATCAAGGTATCAGACAATTAGGTTCCTAGCAAGGTCTCTTCCTGGCTTGCTTTCTACTTCCTTAGAGAGAAAGCCACCAAACTCTCTGGTGTGTCTTCCTATAACAGCACTAATCCTGTAGGAGCAGGGCACCACCCTGTGACCTCGTATAACCATAAATATGTCCATACTCTAAATACAGCCACCTCAGGGGTTAGGGTTTCAATACATGACTTTGAGACAACATAATTCAGTCCATGGCATACACGACTGTCACAACTTCTTATAATCCTGGCACAGGGATTGTGTTCGACAAACCAAAAATCAGAGCCTTTGGGTGGACTTGACAGATTTAGTAAATCAGGAGCATCCTGGCAAGTCCAGGAAGAGTCATCCCTTCACCCCTGCCCCTGGCCAGTTCTGTTAGGAGAACGCTTTCTTCACCATTCACCCTGACCTTTACTTTAATGGTTAAAGAAATGTTTGTAAATAGAGGAGATATTTCCACAGGATGTATAAGTAGACAAAAACATTTAAACAATTAAAAACCTCTCCAAAAAGAAAAGAACTTTAATTGTTGTTTTTTCCCCATCCTCTCAGTCTCTGGAAAAAGGACTCCAGAGAATTCCTAAGAAGAAGAGGCAATAATAACCCAAATACCCATCCGAGATTCCTTTCCCCAGTTCTCCAAACTGAAGGTTATTGACTTTGGGTTAGAGGAGTGAAAGGATCTTTAATCCTGCATGGCATTTTGCCTATGGAGAACATTTTGGTAAGGAGGGTTTTTTGTATAGTCAGCTCTTTGGAACACCATCAGGTCTGAAGGGGTTCACATCATCTGCACCCAGGATCCATGAGCTGCTTAGGTAGAAGTGAAAGGGTTTGGGGAAGAATGGCTGCTCTGAAATAAGGAGGTCCCTATAGGGCTATTTCCTGGATGTCTGAGAGCCGTGAGAACATGTGAGGAAAAGGAATCACTCTCAATTACTAGTAACAGCCAGGTCCCTCTGACCAGAGCATGCATCACTAATAAAATGACAGCTTTCAAAGAACACATCCACCGACACTGTTTCTGAAAGGGATGCTGTCATTCTAACTTCTCAGCCTGTATACCATCACGTTATTTTTCACCATAACTATGTAAGTATAATTTTCTCCATTGGTAGGCATTAATCAAGGACGTGGTTGCTCCATACTACAGCCCTAATTCCAATTATTTTCCTCTGATTCTCAGGCTTGACTTAATATTCTTTTTGACAAACCATTATTTTTCAATTTCTGCACATAGTTATACTCATAGATCAATACAAACTGTTCAGATGTAGCATTTCTTTTTGTTGTTACTTCTACAAGACCAGATTGAAGGGATTTGTTTTTGTTTGCTTGCTTCTCTTAAATAGCTCTATTTACAAATGATACTGTCTGCAGGGCTTTCCATATGGAGAGTTTATTTACCAAGATACTAGCATCTTTCTATGCCAAGAAAGGGTAATACCTGTCTGACTACCTCAGCTGTTCCGGCCACATGCCTCAAAATTGTATACAACTGACAGCATGGTAGTCATGGTATAGAATTAAAAAAAAATAATGTTGGATTCTAAATATTGCTATAGAATTGCTTCTGGGCTATCTTGAATACCTTAAAAACAGCCACACTACACTTCCTGCTAGTCCTTCGACTCAAATTGGTCATATTAAGTTGCTTTTATGGACACCCTAAGAAGGAAAATATATCCATCTGCTCTTCTGAAATCAGTAAACAAAGGATACAGCAATGCTGACCCCTGCCCCTTTAATTCTCCTTCTCCAGGATTCACAGCCTGGGCATTTCCTGCCGTGGGATGGACCTGGCTTAGGGTAGAAATACTGATTCCCCATATTCACTGGTCAGAGCTGGAGAAGTAGGATTGTACCTCTGGACTTCATTCACACAGGATATGTGTGATATCAACAGCTGTAATGCCTGTCTTCCACTGCAAGTCAGCCCCCATCAGTTCTCTGCATAACATACGGAATAACAATTACAATTTTGTCTAGTTGCTTATTTTTTTCTATCTTTCCCAAGAGAATGTAAAATAAGAATATTTAAAGGGGTATAAAGATTGATTCATGGGGCTGGAACACTGGGTCAGAGGTTATAGCACTTGCCTGGCATGCACAAGTACACAAGTTCAAACACCAGCACCATGTACACAAGAAGTCTCAGAGCAACAAAAACCACATGAAAAACTAAATAAAATTGATTCTCTCTTTCTCTCTCACTGTCCCTCTCTCTTAAAAAAAAAGATTGATTCACCATTTATCCCTAATGCTGAATACAATATATGACACTACTGTCCAATAAATATCATTAAATAATTGAGTTAATGAATGAACACAGTCTTTTTTCTCTTTTCCTTTCTTTCTCCCTTCTCCTCTTATCCTCCTTTTTCTTCTTTTGCTATTTACTATTCCTTCTTTTCTTTTCTCCTTCTTCTTTCTTCTCCCCTCTGATTCTTCTTCTCCCCTCTGATTCTTCTTCTCCCCTCTGATTCTTCTTCTCCCTCCTCCTTCACATCCTCCTGCTCTTCCTTCTGTTCCTTGGATCCATTTCCACTACTAGCTCCTGACTCACCCAGTTCTCCCAAAGCAATTACCTGGCAATGAGAGGTTTCTTTCTCACTGATTTATGTCTTTCCTAATCAGAGGTGCGCAAACTTAATTATTTGGGTTCAGTCATTTCATTTGCTTAAAGAGAAAAAAGTTCAATTAATCATAGCTAATTAACTCACTGCCAGAACCAAATTATCTTTGATCCATCATGTGTTTTAAATTTATTCACTACTCATTATCTAAACCCCTAAATATGTCAAAATATTTTTACTTCTCTTTGTTTTTAAATGACGGAAATATAATATTTGCACAAGACAGTTCCCATGCCTTCTCCACCCCAACTCCCAAACTTAGATAAACACAAACTGAGTTTTAAGACACTTCCCATACAGATATGACATGTTTATGTATTTCCAGAGAAAGGCATAGAAATCTCAGATGGTGGTGAAGTTGAAGCAGGATGGAGAAATACTGTGTGTAGACACAGGGGACAATGCTGCTGAGTGAAATTCAGAATGAGGATGGCCTTTCTTGTGCTCATATAAGCAGAATTACACAGTAGAGTAGCAGAAGGATTAAGATATAAAGCAGGTTTTCTGAGTACTCAACAAGATGGTATTATTATAAGACAGCACATAGTTCTGTTGCATATAGGGGGAAATACTAGAAAAAGAGTTTCACCAAATTTCAAACTAATTTTTCCCTTTTAGTGTGTTTGCTTCTCTTTAAAAAGAACTTGTAATGGGGCTGGAGTGGTGGCTCGGCAGTTAAGGCATTTGCCCGGCATGCGCGATACCACGTACACAACAATGTCTCAGAGCAATGAAAGGCATATGAAAAACTAAATAAAAATTGCTTCTCTCTTCCTCTCTCTCTCTCTCTCTAAAAAATAAAATAAAATAAAAAATGGAAAATAAAAAAATAAAAAGAACTTATCAGCATTCTTTGAAAGCAATTGTCAAATCAACCTCTCTTAAAACAAAGCTACTTAGAAGCTCTAAGAAACTGAATGTATTATTTAGATTTCTTTTTCTCTCAAAGCCTTACAATTAGCAACAAAATCTGTAGTTCATCATTTATATAATACTTAATAAAACTGTTTTTGTCCAAACAAATGAGGTACAAAGTGCTGGGAAAGATCATTGGAAAGTATTTTGTATATTTTTCACATCTCTAACTGTCAAGAATCTTATGCAAAAACAATTGGGCGCTCATCTTGGCAAATCAGAGGTATTCTTTCCATGCATATCTTTAACCAATTAATCACTTGTTGGAATGACAGACAGAGATCTAAATATTAGCAAAATAGTAAGTCTCACCATCCAGGAAGGTAAGAAAAGTTTTGCATGAGTTTGAATATTGCTTATTCCCCTGGGATCTTAGTACACTGGTTCTAACACATTAATAATCCACAAGAAAAGCCCAAGACTTCAATGCATAGCTTCCAATAAGAGATCATCCTTGAACTGAGGGATCATTGGCTAAACCAGAAACAAAACAGATTCTAAGAAAGATATATCATAAAAACCCTTTTTATTTTCTTTTGACAAGTGATGGAAAACTCAAGTCTAATTGGAGTTGAAACTTCCTGACTCAAAAACTGAAAAACATAGGATTAAAATTCCATTTTTAAGAATGGCTTTATCCACAAGTTCCAATGTTATTAGGACATGGTTTCTCTCTTGTTCTGTATTTCTGTTTTAGCTTCATTCTTGGGCAGGTTTCCCCCTTGCACAACAAAATGATGATAAGCAACCAAGAACTACACTTGTACCAGCACAGCAACCTCAATCCTTCCAAAACGTTTGAAAAGAAGTTCCAGATTGAGTCCTATTGAATCAACTTAAATCAGACTCCTCTGTGCATCTTGGCATCGATGTATATGGCCAAGGACTAATGCCAATTGAGTAGACTTGAGTCAATTGTTTAAACCCCAAAGAAAATCAAGTTCTGTTATCAGAAGAAAGGAGAGTAGATTACAGGTAAGCAAAATCACAGCTGACTACTACTGAAAGAGGTAGAGACATTACACACTAAGCTGAAACGGAGCAAGTGGGAGTCAGTAAATTGGCATCCTTCTAGGACAAACTGGAGAGTGCTGAGCCATAGAAAATAGACACTCAGCTTCTTGGCTTCTGAAATCTTGGATTAACTTAAACCAAGTTTTTGCTTCCAGCTGTTGTGAGACGTCACTACAAAGCAACTCACTGAACGCTTCTGGTCCTGTAACATGTTGAGTATCTAACATTGCCACCATTACTGGTCCTGCTTCCCTATCAGCAATCCCTACGGATGGATAGTTGGCACTGCTCATATTTCCTAACGATCCGTTTGTACCACAGGAACTGAGCCAACCAGTAGATGAGTTAAAAATGAGATGCTGACCCAAGGGTAACTCAGCCTGAACCAACAGACCAAGGCACTGTAATCCAACAGGGACAGACTCTGGCACTCTAAAGGGATGGGGGTAATCCCATGTCTTGGTTCGGCAGAGACATTCAGCTTTATTCCTGTTGTCCTGGAGAAATTGTTTATCCCACTACCTTTCACACTTAAAAGAGATTTATTTTGTATGTTAAGTTACTGAGTCATCCTGGCTAAAAAAACCCACATAGTCCTGTGGGAGGGGGCCATTCTGGGATGAGAGCAAGAGTCAGGGGTAACTGAAAGATGGAGTGAGAGAAAGTTGAAAGAATTGGAGAAGGGACACCTGCTTCCAAGTGACATTTTATTATAATAACTGTCCCTTTGTGACTTCAACTATTTTATATAGTTGAAGTTCCCCAATAAACAACAGTGTTTTGTGTTCTGAGTCACTGCTGGTTACACAGGCTTTCTGAGATTGTTTTATTGTTTGTTTGCTTGCTTTTGACTTTGGCTAAGTTTTCCATGTTTTATGTTTTACTCATCTCAAGTGCTGTTTTAAACCTGCAACATGCTTTTCCCTCCTCTAGAGGGGAGTCAGTCTGTTTGCGATTGAACCGATTTCTACCACTGTGCTTTAACCTATTTCAGGGAAGGCCATCTCTTATTTAATTACTCAGGATCGAGACTGAAAACCACCTAGTCTTTTGAAGGTCACCAGCCTTGTGGAAGGACTAATCATACCTCCATTTTCTGAGGTGCATTCAATATATATTCAGAGGGACTAATACATTTACATAGCAACATGAGCTATTATTCAATCAGCCGTGATAGCTTCCTAAGGTTTCTGCTTGCCTCCCAACAAGTAAAGCAACTCAGGTGAACACCAAACAGTTGGCAAAAGAACATGCTTGCAATCTGATTAAATCTACAGTTTAAATGACATTTGGCAACTGAAGTCAATATTGTATGAATACCTACGTCATGCTCTCTACATTCCCCAAACAGGTAATTTGGAGGAAGCACTAGTATAACTCAATATAAATTCTTTTAGATATGAAATAGCAGCATAAACTTTCACCATATGGAGCTTGGGGCTCTTTATTTTGCCATGTGAAAAATAAAATCTAAATTTTCTTTGGGCTTTCTCTTTATACATTATCCATAAATGAAGAAGAGAAAAACACTCATAAACTCAGGTGAGAAATTGTGCCCCTGTTGGGAGGTAGAAGAGAGAATGTGTTTTTGTACTTGGAAGACTTGAAATTTCAAGTCACATAAAAAGGCCAGTTTAGATGACAAGTAGCTGCTTTGTTAGTTTTGCAATATGAATTTTAAGATCTAGCTCTCGTCCCAAAGATTTGACAGTAATAATATGTAGAAGTGCTACCTGATCCTACTCAAGAAATTAATCTTGTCTTCATTTTTTGTTTGTTTGGTTGGTTGGTTGGTTGGTTTTTTTTTATTTTTTTATTTTTGAACAACCATACAAGTTTTTAACAAAATAATATAAAATGTGTATATATTCTGGATATTGCAATTACCCCCAGGAATGCCCCCCCACAATTACCCTCCCTTATCCCGCCCTTCCCCTTCCCACAATATCTCTAAAAAAGTATTAGGTTGTAAAACATTACATCTTATCTGGATTTAACACATGCTAATAGACCAACTTTCTCACTGTCCAGGGTCTAGTCCCCACCTCCACAGATGAGTGGAGACAATCGACCCTTAGTTCTCTGGGTTAAGCTGATTTTACTAAGCATAATTTCTTCCATAGCCATCCATTTACCTTCAAAGGCTGCAATATCATTGTTTCTAATTGCTGTGTAAAATTCCATGGTATAAATGTACCACAGTTTTTGGATCCATTCTTAGAGTGAGGGACATCTGGGTTGTTTCCATAGCCTAGCAATAGTAAATTGTGCTGCTATGAACATCGATATTGCTGTGTCACTGTAATGTGCTGATTCTAAGTCCCCTGGAAAGATACCCAGGAGTGGAATAGCAGGGTCATATGGTGGACTCATCCCTAGTTTTTTGAGGATTCTCCACACTGCTTTCCAGAGGGGCTGTA
>PVKS010015993.1:0-44839 GCA_004027875.1 Aplodontia rufa
CAGCCGCCGGCGTTCGCCCCCTTGTTCCTGGCTCCCCAACCCTTCCTAACTCAGGCCTTTGGAGGACGGCCCAGGTCAGGTCGTTCTGCCCGTTCCTCACTCTGGAGTGCAGCGGGGAGCGACTCCTTTCCCCAGCCCTGCCCTAACTTGGCCCCTCGGAGGATGGCTCAGGCTTGCTGGGTCATTCTACCCGTTCCTCGCTCTGGTGTGCAGCGGGGAGCGACTCCTCGCCCCATCCCCTTCCTAACTCGGCCCCTCGGAGGACGGCTTGCTAGGTCGTTCTGCCCGCTCCTCGCACAGGAACGCTGTGGGGAGCGACTCCTTTCCCCCATCCCCAGCCCTGACCTGCCGGCACCCGGTTCCCAGTGTCCTGCTGGCCCCCCGGGGAACGGCTAAGATCCGTCGAGGCTGTTCCCCCCTGCTCCCCGCTCCAGAACCCAGGGGGGAGCGACAGGATGTAGGGGGTAAATCTGATTTAAAAATATATACATGTCATATTGTTACTTTGGATGCATTTTTATTGTACAATAAATAAATTTCTTAATAAATAAAGATTAAATAAGAAAGTTTACTTAGTAACACTTTCACTGAAAACTTTACAGCCACTTACCTCCTAAGAAAGAAATAATTTAATCACACAAACATACACAAATTTAAAAAAAATAAATGAAACCCATTTTGCTGAAATTAACCCTGATAGCAATGTTAATCTTTCAGAGAGACAGAATAAGGACATGTGCATTTTGATGAACAGAAACACCTACCTGCTTCCCAATATTTCCCTAACAACTTATGTTGTCTGACATTATCTACATTGAGTTATTTCCTTTGAGCTCATGAATTTCCACTGACAAATATAGCATCACCCATTTACACCTCAACACAACTTGGGAAATTAGTTTGCCTATTACCTGGCAAAGAGTGGAATGCCACTGGAATGATCAGTGGGACATGCTAGCATTTTCAGTGCTGTTTGGTAGGGGCAGATCTAAGTACTCAGTTTCAGAAAATCTTTTTTTTTTTTTTAAGAAAGAGGGACAGTGAGAGAGAGAATCAATTTTTATTTAGTTTTTCACGTGGCTTTCATTGCTTGGACGCTTGGTTGTGTATGTGGTGCTGGGGTTTGAACCCACGTACTCACGAATGGCAGGCAAGCGCAGTAACCACTGAGCAACCACTCCTGCCCCCAGTTTCAGAAAATCTTGAAGGTAGAGGACACTTGGAGACAGGATTTAATGGCCAATTGCATCTTCACTGGAGTGCCAGCACTGCTAGAGATGTTATTCAGAAGGGTCAGCAAATAAAGAGCACCCTCGTCCTTGACTCTCCAACAGACAAGTCTGTCCAATCACCATCCTTTCCAGCCAAGTCCAACTGCAGCCTCAGGATTCCTCCCCACCTGCCCCACCCTCAGGAAGCCGTTGCAATCATTTGACCTGTAAGGGATCAGAAACCCAGTTGCCTTCCAACATCAGCTTCTTCTGTTCTTCCTTCAGGCAAATTTTCAGGCTAAATTTTTTCAGGAAAAAAAAAAAAAAAGAAAGTTGTATCTCTCCTGTTTGAAAACATTCTGAGAAGAAAATGAAATAGAAATTGAAGACTTTCCATTCTTAAGGGCTTTGGTAAATGATTTGTTTTTAGAAATTTCTTCCTGGGATTTATATCATTTTCTTCCCACCTTACCTCTCCTGTGTCCATTTTGGAGAAAAGCACCTCGTTTATCTTTGGGAGACAGTAATGCAGAAACTGTAACTGAGCAGATTTCCCCTTGAGGATCAAAATATTTGTGTTAAATGAAATGAGAAATCTGCTAAGTGGCGGCATAGATCCCCCAGGGAAGGATATTTTGTAATTTTGAAAAATTCCTACTGAAATTCTTCTCTTGCCAAGAAAAGAGGAATGATTTCTATTAAAATTACTTCATGTCTGAATTACTCTCTGCCCCTTGGGAACATATAACATTACAGCTTTTATACTCAGTAATTTAGAAGGACGGGGGACACCTTATTTGGAAAGCACGCAGACTTAACACAAAATGTTAGGTATTAAGTATTTTCACCACAAAAGTCTCCTTATGAAAATTCTGCACTTCAGCTATACAAATTAAAGCTCGTCTTCAGAACTGGTTTCTATGATTGTCTGTGTAAGTTCTTTTAACTTTCTACCCTTATCCCACCATTCCCTGAAGCTGCAGAGAAAATTTTTTGATTAGTGTTCAAGAACTGTACCTTTTACAGAAAGCAGGACAGAAGACATCACTTTAATAAGATGATTGGATGCTTTGAAGCAGTCAGATCAGTAAATTTTATTAAGATATATGCCTATGCTTCTGTATGTGTTAATAATGGTCCTAGAATAAAGGCTTTGGAAAGGCATAAGAAATAAAAAATAGATTCGAACACATGGACCAACTCTGATACAGCTTTAAGGATTCCACTGGCACTGTGTTGGGAAAGATTCTGAGGCCAAATTCAGATTCAGAAGAAAAGGAAATTGCCAGGAATGGTTAGTGTTCCTCCATGATCCCAGGTGGCCAATTTTAAAGCACACACACCAAACATAATTGCCATCCTTGGTACCTGTTAAATCTCAGCAAAAATGCTCTCTGGTTAGCAAAATTAGAGTTGTTTTCTGTGTTTCCCGATTTTCCATAGTAGATACACACTGCATTTTTAATAAGATGTGTTATCTTTTTGACACTGTGACCAAAATATCTGATGAGAACAATTTAGATGAGGAAAATTTTAATTTGATTCGTGGATTCAGAGATTCAGTCCATGATCAGCCAATTCCATTGCTCTGGGCATAAGATGAGGCAGAATATCATGGCAGAAAGGTATCATGGAGGAAAGCTACCCACCTCATGGTAGCCAGGAAGGAGAGAGAAAAGAGAAGAGAAGGAGAGGAGAGGAGAGGAGGGGGTTGGTGGAGGAGGTGGGGGTAGGAAGAGAATAGAGGAGGGGAAAAAGGGTGAGAGAAAGGGAAAGAGAAGAGCAGAGCTAGCCAGGGACAAAGATCATCAGATCATGTCCCCAGTGATCTACTTCCTCCAGCCATGCCCCACCTGCCTACAGTTGCTATCCAGTAGTCCTTTCAAATTATTAATCCATCAAATGCATTAATCCATGGATGAGGTTACAGCTCTCATAATCTAATCATTTCACCTTTGAACATTCCTGCATTCCTTAAAGCATGAGATTTTCAGGGGATATTAAGGATTCAAACCATAACATAAGATTACAACTCCTTTTAATTTCTATTTTAACAACTTAAATTGATTTGACCATTTTTCCTTGAGTTGTTTCAAAACTTAGGGGAAATCACTAAATTATCTTCTTTGTGACTTGTCCAGAAAAAGTCATCTTTGGGACCAATAAAAGTCTGGCAAGAATGTAAGGTCCATTTCTATGTGTTCAAAGTCAGTCATTCTCTGGAATATTAATTAATTGCTAATTATTTGAGCTATCCTGAGACATATTCATAGACTTCACCAACACAGAGTTCCTAACATTATTACTTTATTAATGGGCTTGAGCGAAGTACAAGCATATGAAGAAGGACTGAAAGAGCAAAGGTGTGAGTAAGAATAGTCCGGAACAAAAACATTATTGATTTCTACAGTGTTTTTCTGCTTATGCGCACTCTCTCTCTCTCTCTCTCTCTCTCTCTCTCTCTTCCCTCATGGCAATTATTGTTATTTTTCCACAGTATTTATCTATCTGTGACTGGCTTGTCACATTGAGCACAATGCCCTTCATATTCATCCATATAGTTACATACTACAGAGTATTCTTTTTGCAAAGCTGGATAGTAGCCCAGTGCTTGTATAGACCATATTTTCTTTATCCATTTATCTGTCCATGAACATTAAGTTGTCTGCATGTCTTGGCTATTGTGAACAATGAACATGGGAGTGTTAATATCTCTTTGAGATACCAATTTCAATTTTTTTGGATAAATACCCAGACGTGGTATTGCTGAATCACATGGTAGTTTTTAAAAAATTTTATTTTGTGGAACTTTCATACTGTTTTCCAGAGTGACTGCACCCTTAAGAACCTGCTCCTTTTCTAAAATGGTTCTTAGAGGGGCTGGAGTGGTGGCTCAGGGGTTGGAGCTCTTGCCTGGCATGTGTGAGGACCTAGGTTCAAACCCCAACACCCTTACACAACTAAGGGTCAAAGGTTAGAGAAACAAAGGCCAGATTGAAAAAAAACTCGATTCTCTCTCTCTCTCTCTCTCATTGTCTTCCTCTCTCTCTCTTAAAAAAAAAATAGAATGGTTCTTAGATATAATAGAGTAGGATTCACTAAATAAATTCACAATCAGAGCCCATGAAAGTGCATGGAATTAGTGCAGGCTGATAGAGAGCAAGGAATGCAAATAGGTGGTTTCTGAGAAAGATATGGGATTGTGGCTAGCATAAAATAGTTTGTTTTTAAGCAGGAAAATCATGATTCACAGAAGAAAAATAAAAATAAACTGAAATACACTGACTGTGTCTATGGCCCTTGTACAAGTCATTAACCCTATTGTGCCATTTTTAATGCAGATTCTAACATCACTCCGATTATATCCCAGAATAAGAGTAGGGAGTGGCCAACAAAAAAGATTATATAGAAGACTATCTAAGACATGTGCATAGAAATTATTAAAATTAATGATCTGGGCAACTGGCAAGTAAGGTTCTTTTTAGTTATATTTTTTTGTAGAGTTCTGCTTCAATCTATTGAATTGGATTATTTAAATGAAATGCACTTAATAAGTTCCCTTGGGCATCACTTGATACTTCTTTACTATTCTTTTTACCATTTTTGTATTAGATTTAACACCTGGGTAATACTAAGTGCCATGGTTACCATAAATTATAGGAGACTAAATAAATATTTGAAAGAGCAGGAGAGATTTGATTAAATTGCTGAAAATGAAAGGTTGAGTACTATTTCCCACACCAAATAGACTTTCTTGCTTGAATGTACACTGCCAGTGGTGGATTTAGTTTTCATAGCCCCAGACATTTTCTAAATGGGTAGATTGCCTGCATGACCACTTCCGTTTTTCTTTTGTGTTTACGTCTCAGCATATTTTTCACCCTTTGACTTTAATCCAAGCTGGTAAGTTATGGCCAAGAATTAAAGGCTCCATAATAAGGGGTTGAAGTAACGGCACTCTATTGCAAAATCAACCTGGAGTGGACAGAAATATTTATATTGTAAATGTGGGCTTCAGGCACATGAATGAGAATTATGATATGTCAAAAGTAGAGACCTTCTTGATAAGTGAGCATGAATGGGGGAATTCAACTAAGATGAATTTATAATAATTATAGCAATGTCAGAAAATTTGGAACAAGCAAAAAAGATTACCAGGTGCCTCCAAAGGAAAATAATGCATGGTTTAAAGCAGTTAATCTCAATATTCCTGCTCTATAAATTAATCTGTTCTTTGAATTCCCCTTTGAACTGTTTGTACTCATTTAATAATGAGTTAAATAAAATTTTTGTCACATATTCAGTTTATATCTTTATAAAAGTCATGATTTTTACCTTTTTAAAAAATTATTTCCCAGTGTTAATAGCTAACATATAGCAAGTGCTTACAGTGCTGAATTCTGCATACATATTTCTTCATTTAACCCATATAACCATATATATAAAATTATTCCCCCTTTAAAAAGATGAACTGAGTGAGTCTTAGAGAGGTCAAGTAATGCACCCACCTAAGAAATTAGATTGAAATTCAGAGAAGTGTCCTCTGCCACCCAGAAAATGTACAAATTTCTACTTAGTCCTCCATGATCACCTCCAATTAGATGATTCATTACATGGATTATATTTCTCTTTTGATAGCATATTCTTTCAGAGGGCCTCCCGATTCACATACCTGTTCACAATCTCACCAATTCACACCTTTCTCCAATAACTAATAACACAAATATCTTCCCAAGATGGCTGTTCATTCAGCGATAGCCTAAGAAACTCTCCAAGGAGGAAGAGAAAGGAACAGTGGTAGTAAAAACTTTTGTAAGAGTTCTGGAATTTGGAAGATGGAACAAAGGAGTAGCAATTACTAAATGTTCAAATTTCTGAAGTGTTTTCTGAAACATAGCAGTAAGCAAATGTCTAGTTATAGAGAGGGCACACAGTGGAATATGGTGTCCAGAGACCTGACAATGTGTTCATCACTCCACTCTCCACGCATTCTAGAGAATTGCTTCCAAGTGCCCCATTGTGCCTAGCTTCTGTTCTTCCTGGAAATTAGGCCTCTGCTCCAGACTCAGGATCCATGGTGGCCAATGTACAGCCATTGTACTCTCCCAAATGGAAAGTCTTACTAGAACAGATCAGCTGTCTAAGGCATATTGATCTTTCTAGACCAGTTTCCTTAGGTAGGAAAGCAAAAAATAGGAATGGAGATGCTTTTCAGCATTAAAATGGACTAATTTCTATAATTTATCTTCATCATTATATGAAAAACAAATCCAAGCATTAAGTGAAAGAAATGTCCTTTTTAGGAATTCCAAAAGATTTATTTACCCTTTCATTTATTTTATTTATTTAAAAATTATTCCGTTCCAAAAGGGGGCTGAGCTGACTTACTGGATTACAGTAGTAAGTAACCCACCTTATGGTTTGTGGGAGAGTCTGACTGAAGACAGGCAGCTGTATTGAATATATGTTCACTTTGCCATTTCATAGTAAATAATGTTTTCTCTCATGGAATCCAAACAGGATTGCTTCGTGGCCCTGTGAATGGACAGACACCAATGAGAAAAATGACATTAACAATGTCTGCCTCCCAATTCTGCTCCCCAGCACACACCTACATCACTCATTTCTATTAGACTATGGCACATGGCAGGAAAAATGTCCACTGACATCAATCACGCAAAGTCGCCAATTAAAGAGGGATCAGCTTCTCGCTAAGACCAATTCAAAATTCTGGGAATAAAGAATTGGCCAAGTTTGGATCAGATGCCCACTTCCTTATTAGTCAACTCTGGCTATAATCTGAGTGCAGCTGTCTGATGGAAATGT
Source organism: Aplodontia rufa (assembly GCA_004027875.1). Taxonomy (NCBI): domain Eukaryota; kingdom Metazoa; phylum Chordata; class Mammalia; order Rodentia; family Aplodontiidae; genus Aplodontia; species Aplodontia rufa. Next base: position 7,038 of record PVKS010015993.1, read on the forward strand.
GCGTTCTTCCCTCCAATCAAGTGTAAGCTGCAGACAGAGCCATCCTGTGCAAAATGTCCAAAGGGGCCACATGCTGTGTGTGAGGAAGGGAAGGCGACCAGAAAACCAGGAACTGATGTAGCAACTGAAAACTCATCTCTGTAGGTTCCATTAAAGGAACCATTATTGAATAATACAATGTTCATAAAACACTAAATTAAGTAATACAATTAACCTCATTATAATCCCAAGCTAGAAACTTCATGCACTCCCTCAGTCCATGGGGACATTTTGACAGCATCGAAAGTAATGACAAGACTGTATTCTCTCCCATAATCAACATCTTTCTTCACTCCTCTCAGGGCCTTGGTATGTGGTCGAATATAAGTCTCCGCACATTCCTTAAGAGTTCTTCGTCTATTTTCTCAGCATTTTTCTTTTGATTCTTGGACTTATTTATCCCATAAAGCACATTGGAACATCAATGCACATCCTTGTTTTTGCAATTGTTCTCTCTGCACAATTAAGCATAATAATTAAAGTATCCTTTTTGTCTGAAAGGCAATTATAGTACAACTTTGAGAACAAGGGACAATAATACTGAATAACACTGCATTTGTCAGTGAGGTTACTAAGTGGGCAATAGATCTTAGAAAGCAAATAGTCTTTCCTTTGTAAACAGATCACTACTGAGGTTACTTAAATGACTGTAACAGGTCCCATAAAGCACTGGCTGCCATAGCACATTTTTCTAGTTTGCAGTGTTTATATTCCTTTATGAGAAATGAATACTTTGTGGTAATTGGCACATCTCCATTGACGTATTGATGAAAAATGAGTCTACAACCACTTGGAAATCAGTAGACAGCCAAGAAAAAAATAAAGCATTAGAGATTAAAAATATATAGCATCTGAAAGAAGATCTGAGAGTCAAAATGGGAGATGATACACTATAAAATCCTTAACTATAATATCAGACCCCATAAATTCATAAAGGAAAATGGCAGCTACAAAGAAGCTATATAATATATGCAGTAATCACTCACTACTATAGTTTGGGTCTTAAATGTCCTCCAAAGGACCAGGTGGCGAAAGCTTGGTTTCCAATCCATGTTATTATTGGTAAGTGGTGGAACGTTTAAGGCTTGGGGCTTGAAGGAAGTAAGTTAGGTCATTGGGAGTGTTCCCCAGAAGAGATATTGAGACTCTAGCCCCTCCTCTTCCTTTCAGTTACAATGAAGCAAGCCTCTCCCCCCCACCATGTGTTCCTCCCATGCTACACTGCCTGCACACAGGTCCAAAAGCAAACGAGACCAAGCGATCATGGAATGAAACCTTTAAAGCCACTAACCAAAATAAACCTTTCCTCCTTATAAATTGATTATCTCCAGTATTTTATCACAGTGATGGATGGAAAGCTAACTAACACACTGACCAACTACAATTTTGAAATAACTAGCTTTCCTTCATCATACGTATCCATCTCCTTTACTCTCCAGTAAAAATATCCTCCATAAGGGAAAGAATTTGTCAATTTGTTCATTGCAGATTATGAAATAGTGGCTGACAACAAGTGATAATATTTTTTACTGTTTTGAAGTATAATATTCATACAGAAAAAATGCATGTATCATAGGTTTGAAACCCATTGGATTTTCCCAAATTGAGCACATCTAGGTAAACAGAAGCAAGATCAAGGAACAAAGCACCACCAGCAACTCAAGAATACCCTGTGCCCCTTCTCAGTATCTACTCCCATGAAGGTAACCACCATCCCACTTCTAACAGCTAATTTAGTTTTGCTTATTTTTGTACTCTATATAAATGGAATTGCATAGTATGTTTTGTGTATAGCTTCTGTCATTTATCACTATATTAGATACACATTTCTATTGGGTACATACCTAGGAGTGGAATTGTTATATTATAGAATAATCAAGCTTAGATACTTTTATTTATGTTAAATAAATTAATTATCACAGTTTTAAAAGAACCTATACATTAATTGAATCGAGGCAAAGTTAATATAACTCAAGACCTTGATTTCCACATGAGGAAACTAAGGGCCAAGTTCATTTCAGAGAGGCAGTGGAGTGGAATGTGTGCTGCTACCAGCTAGCTGTGTGGCCTTGAGCAAGACTCCTCTGGCCTCAATTTCTTTACATAAATTGAGGAAATTGAATAAGACGATCTCAAAATCACTTCCACATTCCAGTTCTAAAATTCTATATCTCACTTTGGGTATCAGAGCCATGACTAGAAGTCATGCTTCCAAATTTGTATCTAACAGCCTTTATTTCATATTGTCCTTTATTTCTTTGATACTCCTGATCAACGTAACTGGATATTCTAAATGTTAATAATTAATCATATTAGGTAATCATTATTGAATGCTTTTTCCAAACATTTTTCATGCAATAACTCATCAGACTCTCACAAGAACCCTTAAGAAGTTATTATAACCATCCCTACATATGAATAAAGAAATGGAGGCACAGAGTGGACAAATGCCCAGTCTAAATTCACACAGCTGTTAAGTGATCAAGTTAGGTTCTTTTGGACACTATACACAGCTAACAACTTTATGTTTGGCCCTCTTTGAATCTAAATAGCATCCAATATCAAATCTTTTTGCTATAACTTACAGATGTTTCTAACCAGCTACTTGATTGAACAGGAAGTAGTATCTCCCTTGATTCCTGAATGTGAGTTATGACATACATAATCTGGAAGAAGCAGCACTATAGCAGCATTGTCTAGAGGAGTTCCTAAACTGGTCTTAGCATTACAAGAATTAGGTTCTTCGCTGGAATTTTCTAAGATCCTCTGATGCTGACTTCTATCTTCAACAACACTTGGATGAGTTCCTTAGGATTTTATGAAGGCAATGAAATTAATAAATCATGAATGACTGAAGACTTATAGGAAATAATGCTGAAGAAATTAGTAACGCTATCAGAAACTGGAATTGATTCATAGTCATTGTGTCATATTTAGCTAGTTCTGTGGTTGCCTTGGTTAGTTATTGCTGGGTGATACTTTTACTGAATTTCTTCAGTTTGTGGGTTTTTTACACAGCAATTAGAAACAATGATATTGCAGCCTTTGAAGGTAAATGGATGGCTATGGAAGAAATCATGCTGAGTGAAATAAGCATAACCCAGAGAACCAATGGCCAAATGTCTTCATTCATCTGTGGAGGCTGCAACTAGACACTGGCCGTTGAGAAAGGTGTTCTATTTTCATGTGTTAAATCCAGATAAGGTGTAATGTTACACAACCTAATACTTTTTTGGAGATGTTGTGGGAAGTGGAAGGGAGGGATAAGGGTGAGTAATTGTGGGGGGCACTCTTTGGGGTAAATCTAATCTTCAGAATCTATATACATTTTATATTATTTTGTTAAAAACTTGTATGATTGTTCAATAAATAAATTTCTCAATAAAAAAAGAAACTGTAAATATTGTGTCAGGTATCTGATATTAATACCTAAGTTCAACTTCATAAGAAGCTGATGAAAATCTTTAGTCATGTGGTAGATGTACTATCTCTTCCCTTATCCAATTTAGATTTTGACTTCAATATCTTTTGTCCCCTCTTTTTCCACCAGTGTTTCACTGCCTTTACATTTCCAATTTCTTACGTCCCAGGTTCCTGGTTATTCCTTTAAGAGAATTCTCAGGTCCTGTCTGAAATTTCTCTAATTGCTGACTTTTAATGGCAGGTTGCTTATTAACTGTTTTGTATTAATTAATTAATTTGTTAATTTATTTATACACAAACATGTGTCTTTCTATATTTTTTTTCTTCTTTTATGGAGCTGGGGATCAGACCGTGGGACTCACTGCTACAGGGAAACTGCTCCACACTGAACCACACCCTCAGCCCCCATCAGCTGATTTTTAAAGAAGCTTTGCTTTCAATTAAAAATACCTTATGACAATATGCCTAATGGACAGTTGGCTTTCTAGAAATCACTTGTTTCTTACCACATATAAGGATGTGTGGTTCACAGTCCATTTCTTCTGTAGCTGATATAAATTCACCTGTAACTGGTCTTCTGGACAAATTCCACCACAGTCTGCATTAAACCTAGCCCCAAGGGTAAAGGTAGGAGTAATAGGTAAGGAATGGAGCTTACTGTGTAGAGTTTAGAGTACAAAATGTTTCTATTCTTCCTGTCCTTACAAACACCATTTAGTGAATTTGATCATGCACCCATACACACTCATAAGCCTAACTGCTACATAATCTCTTGTCAAAATTTGTTCAACTATTTATCACACGAATAAGTTTGACTTTGCCATTGTCATATTTAGGATGGCTGTTCTACCTTGCCATTTTGTGTTGACACATATAACCTGACAAGTGGCTTCAATTTTCCATCTAAAGCCATAAGAAAGGGGCACATCTCACCCAAAGCAGAAATCATGAAGGTTTCCCTCTCCTATGTCATTTTCAATGCCTGCATTCCTGGTCCATGTATGATCCTATCAAAACTTCAGTGTAGATACTTCCAGACCTTTCCTGATCCACGTGGTTCAGCCATTAGTAGACCTCCATGCTTGAACCTTAGTCACTAGCAACTTGTCGTGAAATTATTGAGCACATGTGGACTAATCCATGGATAAATGACCAGCATAAATTTTGATTAACAGTTTTCTAGCTCTATAAAATCACAGAAGAGATCTAAATAAAACATGACCATTAAGAGTTCAGAAATTACACATCTGTAGCTCAGCCCACCAGAGGAACCATTTCTAAATTCCTTTTCTTGGTAGCTTTTGGGGTACATGTGTAGACCAACAATATCTATGCAACAGGACCAAGAAGAAAAGGATAATCAGCAAGACTGACAGCTAGCCAAGTTCTCTACCAGTTAAGATTTCACATTCTCAAGTGTACAGTACATCACTGTAAAAGTCTACTTTTATTGAAAGTAATTACACTCCTCTTGCTAACGTGCATGCTGTCGGCATTGTTGTTTTTGCTTCTTAAAATAAATATGGGAAAAGTCAATCTTGATGATTTGGAGAAGAAATAAAACACCAGGAGCATGATCAAATCTCTTAACAACTACATATAAATTAAGGGACAAATGCAAAGTGGTTGTAAAAAGATCACTTCCCCACATCTTTGAAGGTTCACTGTCTTTCAACTCAATTAGGCATATTATACTAAAAGATGGAATTGGAGACAGATGGAACCAAAGCTGCATTAATAGTGGGGTCCTGGAATGAAAACCACAGACCCTTGCTGTCGAGATCCCTGAGGACTGCTCTGGTTCTGGCTCATCTTAAATGTGGTTTGTTGACAGAGCAGTACAGATCAGGAGAAGAACCAAGGCATTGGGAAAGACACAGTTAAAAATAAAATACAATCAGTGAAATACAGTAAAATACAGTACAGTCAGTGAAGTTGGAGGAACATTTTTGAGTCACTAAGTTCTTATGTAAATATAGTCACATTAGTAAGGGGAAACTAGAGATTAACATGAAAAGAAATGAGACCCCATCATCGTGAATGGAATTGGACCAAATGTTTTTATGCAGCCCATTTCTTTTTGTCTGGGACTCAGGAATATTTCCCATACCACAGACATTGAACAAAATTAAAAAAGCATAAAATATACTTAAAATAAAGTTAAATAGAAGAGGTCTGGAACATGTATGGGTGAAATTAGTTACATATAATAAGATGAAGTCAGCAAGCATAAGAATTTGAAGTTTGAGAGTTAATGCAGTTTGCATTTCGGAAAGTCTTCTTGGTGTGACTGACTAGTCACTTCTCCCATTGACTCTGTCAAGTCTAAGTAGATAATAAATCAGGTATTTACATAATATTTCCTCCTTGTTGAGATCACTGCTTGAACGACCATGGACAGGAAGGAGGAAGGAGCTTTCCTCAGGAGCCTTGTTATGAGTCCACTCATACAAGTGGTTGTTGTAAAACAGTCAGCTGCTTCTCAGTCTGATCCACGCATCCACAAGCCATCCAAGAGCAGGCCTGTCTACTGTAACAAGTAGAACAGATTTCTTATTCTGTGTACTTTCAATAAAGCTTAGATCTATCTCATAAGATCTGTACACTTTCAATTCATCTCCTGTTACTTTAACTAGATTGACTGGATTACTCTTTTTAACAGACAAATAATTTTCTAACAAAAAATGGGGTCTGAGTTGAAAGTGAGTTTTCTCATTGGACAAAAACATGACATATTATTTAAGCTGCCATCAGAACACAGAAAAAGCTTCAGATATTTGAAGCAGATATAATTTAATCTGGCAATGCAGGTGATGAAAGAACTCAGGAGCCAAACAGGAGATGGTGAGGTGACCCCAGGGAATGGTAACATCAAGTCACTGACACCATAGGCTAGAAGAAAACAGAGAGGAGACAGTGGTCCCCAACCCAGGAGCCATAGTCACAGACAAGCAATTGGAACACTACCGGGCCTTTTCCATAGGAGCATGGAGAGAGGTGCTTCCAGTAGGACCTATACCCTCAGAAGAGGCTCAGAGATTCCACCAAAGATGCCACAAAAAGCAGAGAGGAAGCAGCAATGTCCTGGCTTGCTTCCCTCTTTATGTTCTCTTTGAACCGGTGTATCCCATTAATTAAGAGAACCTACACAGAGGAGTGGGGGCTTGAGAAATGCAGTTTCTTATAACAGAGAACAGGGCAAACAAAGAGTATGGATCTGCAAATAAGCAGACCAAGATCTGCCCCCATGTGGGCTCCAGGAAACAGTTTGAATCATCACACTAATGACCGTCCAGCAGCAATTTGGGACGGTCTTGCAGGCATATGAACATAATTTTAATTTGTGTGATTATTTGTATATCTTTTTTTTTTACCCATTTTATTCAGATCCTCAAGCATTTTGCCTCAAGGATTTTTTCAAGACAGAAATCATAAGTTACTTGAAATCACAAATTCTTATGTAAAATGAATGCATATATATTATACCAAGGATGCCAGAGGAGGGAAGAAAGAGAGGGATGTACCTATGGGAGCAGCAAAAAGCAAAAGGAGAGAAAATCCAAACATTTCAAAGAGAACTGAACACAGACACACTGGAGTACCAAAGACCCACATGTTGTTCCGTGGTGACACTCCAGCAAGAGGGCAGGCCAAGAGTGGGGCAGGGGACACATGGTGTCTCAATGAACCCTGCTTTGCAAAACATTCCCATGCCCTAAACAGGAGCCAGACACAGCTCAGCTTTTGAATGCTAAGTTGAGGTATCATGTGATTGAAAGGAACCAATCAGCTTGGCTATTCCCCATCCCAACTTTTGTAACTCTGACTTAAACTCCAAATCCATGTCAGTCCCAGAAGGAAATAAATAGCACACTCAAAGAAGTTTGACTATCAGAATTTAACAATAGGACTATATATATAGGTCTCAAATAGAATGAAGGAAATAGAATGATGATCATCAAGGATGATGATATACCTAAAGCCAGAAGGAAAAAGCCATCTATGAGCTAAAACCATGAAGTAGAAGCATTTTGGTAAATCCTGACAGATTAATGGAGCAGCTTCCCGGCTATACCTATGTCAAGAGACAAGAAGAAAGCAAAAGACAGGAACACTCTAACATTTCCCTCCTCCAGAATTCAAAGAACAAGAAAGTCCAGCTGAGGCCAGTGTAGAGGTTCCAGGGCACAGAGTAGAACAAAGAAAGGCTAAATATGGAAGGGGTTATGTGAAGAACAACCAGAAGATCACAGCTTCAGATTGTAGGGATTCTGAGGTATCTATAACTTGGGGGAACCCATTTTAAAAAACAACAAAATTAAAAATGCAAAATTAAGTATAGAAGTGCATATTTAGATTTTTAAAAGAAATCACCAATGAATTGTAAATAGCTAACAAATGCTCAACTATCATGGAATAAATTAAATAAATGCTATATTAACTAACTGCCTAACTGATAACATGTACCTTCTCTACAGTTTTGACAACAGAATTTTTCATAATTTTTACATATAAGCACAATTTTCTATTATTAATTCCTGTATAGAGAATAGAAAGATAATTTAATATTTTCCAGACTGATAAATCAAAATTTATTTTTATTATTGATAGCTGAGAGGCATAAAATATGCAGCTTCATAAAAATATGTACTTGTTTGCAGTCTTGTTGTAAGTTTGTGCCTAAAAACACAGGAATTTTGATAAAATCAATTTTACATAATTACCATAAATTTTGTAAATGTATGCTGCTTTTTGATTTGTATGTGCCACATTATCAAATATATCCCTGACAGCTGAATGCTTCCATTTTGATAAAAGCTCACTCCTCCGCTAACAAACATGTCTGATGTTTGGAAGAATCTTCCAGAAACCAGCCTCAGGTTCCATTCAACAAGCCTACATTTCCCTTCAGTCCTGATGATTCTGTTTCTGAGGACTACAGAAATAATCCATATGCTAATGGTTAACAATAGTTTTACTATATACAAAAGTGATTGAAAAGCTCACACAATTATTTCTTACTAAACTCAAACTAAATGTTATGAATTAAATTTTTCCTAAGTGGACTTTTTTGAAAGTTCAATCATGGTTAAAAGAGACCTGTAGACCTGCATGTGAATCAAGTCTAAGATACCCATAATGTACTTTATAAAATACTATAGCATATTTATAATATATAAGAGTCTCCTGGTTTGTGGTTTCTAAATGCCATTCCACAGAAAAAAGAACCTAATATCCTTGGTGAGAAGGCTGATCACAGGTTTGACACAGTGAAGTTACAATATGAGCCTGGTACATCTTGTCACACTAGAGAGCAAAGAAAGTATCCACATTCATTGGGGTCATGTTGAGAGAGAGTAGGAGCCAAGTTCCAGTGACTCAAGCAAAAGTGAGACTTTATGCATCAAAAGTGTAATAGCTGGGGCTGGAGCGGTGGCTCAGCAGTTACGGCACTTGCCTGGCATGCACAAGTACACGGGTTCAAACCCCAGCACCCATGTACACAACTAAGTGTCGGAGCAATGAAAGCCATGTGAAAAACTCAATAAATATTCTTTCTTTCTCTCTCTCTCTCTCTCTCTCTTTCTCTCTCTCTCTCTCACTGTCCTTCTATATTTAAAAAATAAAAAGGTGCAATAGCTCCATTAAAGGACAACATATGCTTTTACAAATCCAGATAGTCATTATGATATTTTTAAAATATACCTCATTGATCTCATTTGAAAGTTCTTAAAACACCAACCCCTCATTCTGAAATTTGGCACCTAAAGGGGGTATAAAATCAAATATTTATCCTACCTTTCTTCTGTGAGTTCTATCCCAGGGTACTCAAACAGTTAATGCAGAAAATAATTCTTCTTTATGTTATAATTCCATTTAGTAATTGCAAAAATAATGATTCAATTAGAGTATTTCCGTTTGTAGTTCCTAATGGCATAATAGCTGTAGGCAATGGCCATCAGTGATTTCCACAACTAGGTTGGGAACCATCCATAATCAGGCTGACAACACCTGGACCCTTTGGTCAACCTTAATACTACCAAAAATGAAATACAGTAAAGGAAGAGAATGTGCGTCCAACATCAAATGCCTCTGATAGAACACAATAGTAAGAACACAGATTCATCTGTAAAGTTTTCTTGCCAAAAAAAGTTGATCTTAAAAATGATAAAGCATGTAACTATAATTTCAGTTTACAGGAAAAACAGATGATAGATGAACATGTTAAATGGCACCACAGGGATCTAATAGGCCAACCCCACAGTGCAGGGTACTCTGTTCAAGAGCCAGGTTCTTCAACAAATAAATGGCATTTTAAAAAAAAGAGGAAGGAAACTTACAGATGAAAAGAGTCTTGTGAAACCCATCAACTAAATACAACACGTGGGCTTTATGTGAATCCTGATTCAAATAAACCAATTTTTTAAAAAGTACTTATGGAACAGTAACAAGTTGAACTCTGATAGTCTATTAGATGGTATTAAAAGTACTGTAAACTTTTTTGGATGTGACAATGGTTAAAAATATATATCTTAGAGATGCATACTAAAACACAGTATGTATGTGTCTAGTATGCAGTGTAGTGTCTAGCATTAAATTCAAGGCAATCTAGCAGGGTAGTGGAAAGGCATGGGAGAGAAGGCATAGATAAAACAGAATGGGACACGGGTCGATTAAAGCTGAAGCTGTGTGATGAAGACATTCAGGTTCATTTTACTATCCTCTCTAATTTTGTGTATGTTCAAATACTTCTTTAGAACTGTTTAAAGACACAGCGGATGGAAATGAACTAAGAGGTTCACTAAAGTCACTTAGGTCCTTGAATCTTCAAGAGGAGAATTCTTCTGGACAGAGATTCACTTATTTTCCTCATCCTTGAATATTACCTGCTTTGTCAAGCACCCCAAGCCAACTTTTGATCAGCAGGGAAGACAAGTTATATATCAAGGCTGATATTTGACAAAAATGTAGCATTCAACTCAAAGAAAGATTAAGTTGTATACTAGGACAGAGACCCTTCTGAACTCTAAACTTTGGTGATGAATTGGAATGTAATTTGAATTAACACATTCTCTATCATTATTTGAAGGATTTAGATGATTAAGGGGCTAAAGGTATTAAATCTCAACAAGCAGACAAGCTTACTGTCATCTGAATACCAGCGTCACTCTGTTAATTTCTCCCTGAATTAGCTAAAATACAACCCTTTACATGATTCACTTCCTTCTGCTCCCACCAGCCTCAGGAGTCCTTGTTCTGTGGAAATTTAAGGCTCAAAGTTTCTACCCTTCCACATTGATTAAAATCTGGAATTCATTAGTATTACAGAACCTCAAAATGCATACATAAGAATTTTTTTGTTTGAATAAATCATGTGTTAGACAGTGACACCTATTGGTGAAGTATAACATTGTCAACCAGGACTACTGAAAACTGCCACTGTGGTCAGACCTCTCTAACTCAGACACAACGGAGAAAAGGCAGACTGAATTGGACAAAATCCATGGTAGGAAAAACAATCACTTTCATATGCTCTTCCAGCTTCAAATTCGACCTAGACTCAAAATGAGGTCTTCTGGATCTTATAGAAAGCTGTTAGGATGAATGTAGCAAATATTCAGCATCTGCTGCATTTGACATAGCTTCAAACTGCCATTAATTCTTTTCTTCAATTGAAGTTTTTAAAGTTCTGAAACTACTTTGTTCCATGAAATAGACAAAAATTTCATGACTTTATCCTGATGAATTCTTATCTGAATCTTTTTTAAAAGTGACCCTCTCTGAATATAAAATTTGTGGAATCAAAATTAATATTAAAATTCTACACTCAAATTAAACAAAGGAAAAGAGATTAAATTTGAACACCATAAATATGGAAACACGTGACTACTAAATGTGAACTAAACACCTCTTACCAAGAGTAGACAGAAAGGATCACCATGAAGGGGTCAACCTGGAAGAACAAAAATAAGGAAAATGTGAAGGTCAAATCCAATCCAGTTCTCTAAAATTTCCAGCATGCCAAAGAACTAGCCATTGGTTAGGCCCCTTGATCATCAACAGTCCTAGCCTCACTCATTAAAATGATTTATAAGGTACATTATAATAATTAGGCATTATAATTAATTTGTAAGGCACATTATAATAATGTAACATAATCATTTATAAATACATTGCATATTTTATATATAATATAACAAATATATTTTATGTTTACATTATATAACATATAATGTATTATATATGCAAATATATAAGCATGAATTATTTATATTATACAAATGTTATATTTAAATAATTGATAAATATATTTATAAATATACCAGATATAATATATAAGAATAATGATCAAATTGATAATGAATTCTGTATTATTATTATTTATAAGCATATATTTATATTATAAATTACATTACAAAGTAATTTAAACAAAAATGTTAGAAGCACTGGAAGTATTTCTTTTATAAATTCAACTTGAGGGAACACAATAGTATATTAGGAAAGTACTCGAGTCCAGGCTTTTCATGATGTAAAATAATTCAGTCTCACATCTCTCATTGGCTTTCTTCCTAACTACTTGATTTCATCATAACAATGGTGTGGGATCTTTTCCTGATCCTTTCTGAATTCCACTTCCCCTGTGGTCCTCTCAATAATCTCTCCTCTTCAGATGGCAGATCTCCTCTTCTCAAGGCATCTCCTCTAGAGATAGCCTTGACTTCAGCGCCACACCAAGGAGCACTCATCTTGTTTTCCTCTGCTCTCTCCTCTCCCCTCTCCTTTGCATTTTTAATCAATGCCTGAGGAGCACTTGAAGGAGTCCATTCTCAGGTCCTAAAGTCATATGGTTCCATTGGTAAGTTGTGCTGGGAGCTGAAGTTACCACAATAGGCTTTGGAGCATAGGAAAGGGACATGGATACTCATCTCAGTGAATGTGGTAACCACTTCAATCACAGGCAAGATGTTCCAAGATGCAAACACTAACACCAGAAGGATCAAGTCTAAGGGCATGGGGATGGTGCAAAAGAAGAAAAAGGAAAGAAGGAAGACAGATGCCCTCTGAAATGATCACGCTCTGCTAATCCTTACCAAAGGAGGGAAAATCTGTTAATGACATGCCAGGATGGCGGTGTTGAAGTTCATTGGGTTTCCTATTATCACGAACAAAATTTGTTAAAAGAGAGCCCTAGCCAAAATTAAAATCAAGAAAGACAGACCATCTGTGAGAATTAAGGAACATGCAAAGAGAGAAAAGAGGAGCAACTGGTGGGTTAAAGAAATATTTCTTTAATTCATTATTGCTTTGGGGTAACCTTATTAACATAGGCATGAAGGGCGGAAGAGTCTGGAATCACTACATAAATACAACATGACAATCACACTGAGTTCTCCAAGCCTTTTTTCAGGGAGTTGCCCCTAAGAGAGTTTGTTGGAATCTCTTGGGCTAAGCAGGATCTGTTTGCTCTGGAAGCCAAGTGAAGCCTGAAAGGAAGAGTTGTTGGAAAAGTCGGAGCAAGGCTGATGTGAAGCTAAATTAGCTGAGTCTGAGAAAGTCTTGCAGAGCTAATGCAGAACTGAAAAGGCGGACTCTTAGTGAGTAGGTTCAATGTTTTACTTAAACACCAGGATGCCAGTTATCGAAAGCTGAGAACAATACTAACAGCTAGAAATGGCCAAGACTCCCTCTTCATAGAGAAGTGGTGAAATCAATGGTTCTCAAAGTCTGGCTCCAGGACCAGCAGCCTCAGCATGTCAGCAATGGAAATTCTCTGATCTTAACCCCACATATTGAATCAGAAACTTTCAGTTTAGAGCCCTTGGATTCTTTTGCCTTCTAAATTGTAAAAGCCACTGGAATAAATGACTGGAATATGGTTCCATATGACAATGGTTCAAGAACTTTCTTAGGATTAAACAGTGATCCAGGAGTCTTTCCTTCCCTGAAGCATCATCCTACCTTAGGCAGCCATCATCTTGTGCCTAAAACCTACAACAGGTCCTTCTTTGTTTTCCCTACATCCAAGTTGCAGCACCTCCAGCCAATTTCTCTGCAATCCTATTAAGTCACCTTTCGGGAGCTTACCACAGACCTGTAGTTAGGATCAAGTCCAACTCGTGACTTGACTTCACAGCATCCTCCCAAGCTGCTATCTCTTTGCATTCTAGGCTCCAGCCAAGTTGAATAACTCTTAGTTACTTGGATCCAACTTTCAGGCCATTTAGCATGCAGTTTGCACTACCTAAGATGATCTTCCCATGCCTCTTCATCAGGCTTTCTGGAGAGGGTTCAGTGGGAAGAAGAGGAAACTCACAGGATAAGAGCTAATTTAGACAGGAGAAGCAAGGAGGAAGGGGAGAAAGGAGAGAAATCCAGAGCCAAAAGAGTCTCAGACACACTGTGAAATAGGGGGCTTAGGATCTTGACATCTGCCTTCCCTTTAAGGCTTCACCTCTGCAGATGCTCCCCTTAGCCTGGACATGGCTTTAATGCCCCCAGGCTCTTCTGGGAAGCATAAAACACCCTCTGGAAATTAGGATCCTGATGGTTTCCAAGATGAATATTAGCTACCCCCAGTGCAATGAGTGGTTCTCAAGGTGTACTCACCAGACCAGCAGCTTCAGCATCACCTGGGAATGCAAATGTCAGGACCCCAAAACCTACTGTATCAGAAGCTCTAGGACAGGCCCATGCAAAGCTGGATTTGTAAAGCCCTGCAGATGACTTTCACACACACTAAACTGAGGGCTACTGTCTATAGTGTTGGTGCAAGAACCCTGGACTAATGGAACATCCCCATAATGGAGGCATGAGAATAAGGGACTTCAGGTGGGAACGCCTCAATCCCTTGTGTCAATCACAGGAGTGTCTCCTTTGGTGTGACTGAAGATTAGGCAGGTGGAGAAGGGCAGAGAGGAACCTCCTAGAAGACTACAATACCTGTGAGATCCAACTATATAGATAGTAGTAACAGTATCAGTTACAGCAGCATTACTAGTAGGAATAATAAATACTGGAGACCATATGCTAGACCCCTATAATTTACTTTGCATATTTATACCCAATGTAAACAACTTTAGGAAGAAGGGATTATTATTCCCCTTTAACAAATGCAAAAAAAAAAAAACAGATCTCAAAGGGATAAAATGATCTGACTAAAGACACCCTGACTAGGAAGCAATAGGTTAAGGACTCAAATGTGGGTCTGTCTAGCTGCAAGACACTAGCTCCTCTATACCACGTATTCCTACAAGGGTTCAGAGGTATTTATTAGAAAAACACTTGCTAGGCCAGGCCAGTAGCTTCCAAGCAAGCACAATAACATGTTGAGTTCTTTTCTTGCAGTCTCCAATTGCTTTGGAGTTTCTCTTCTTACTGACCAATGACTGCTATAATGCCCTTTGCATTGTCTGTTATCATGCAGGAGGCAGACAGGGATGTGGTGTGTGAGGGAGAGCTTTCCAGATGAAATGCAATGTGTAAATGGAAATTGTCATCATTATCCCCTGTATAAATAGGGAAGATGCACAATGGCTCCAGCAGAACTGGAAGGAAAAATTGGACTGTGAACAAAAGCATTATTAATTTAAGGAACTGCCTGAATTTGCCTCTGGCAGTTTCCTTTGTAAACACCGTTAACACCCTGGAATGCTTGAATTATATCTAAATGCATAGCTTAAATACGTAAAAACAGAGAGCTAGGCATTACTTTTAGGCATCCAGAGAATTGTTTGCTTCTAAAGTCCGCCGAAACAAAATAAAAGTAGCATGTGAGACCTCCAAATTATGAGGGCCTAATATTTCTTATGAAATTCTTTCATAGGATGTGGAATTGTTGATTCTCTTTCCCCTCCCCTAAGACCAGATATAATTTACAACCCACAAAATATAGCTCCGTACCACTGCCGGTGCAGAGCATGCTTGTATTTGCATTTCTGTGTAATATGAACATGGTTCTTGGGGGTAAATGGCTGGAGCAAGAAACATCTTCAGGCAATAGGTTTATTTAAGTGGCCAAGTCACAGCTGAGTAACTTTGTAAATGAGCCTGGTACAGCCAACTCCATGGAGAAGAATAATTGTATCTTTATGACCTCATTCTGAGGTGGAAAGCCCCTCACCCAGGCGCCGTGGCAGGAGGCATCCAGAGAAAGTGTGTTTGGACGATAAAATTATATTTTCCAGAAGGAAAAAATATATATGTATGATGTCAAATTAGGTGATTTTAAGTGAAAAGCTATTACCTAGTTCACAGATTTTCCTGAATAATCTAGAAAATAAATACAGTCTTGCCATTTCTTTGGAGCCTAAAATATATTTTGGAGAAATCCAGCAGGATTCTGTGCTTCCATACCTAGAATTCCTATTTAGAAACAAGTAGAAAAAGAAGAAGTGGAGTAGTCGCAACTAATTACAAATCGACCAGCTTGTGGGCAAATTGTTGGTAAGCTGGCATCTCTATGTGCCCCAAGAGAGTCAAGGTTAGATTCTCTTGGCAAAGTCTAGGTAATAATGGCAATGAGTGGTACACATCAGAGTCTTACCATGGATGGGATAATTACTGTACATATTGTATGGTTTGACAGCTAGAAAGTGACAGAGGTGTTTCTCAAACACAGTCTGGCTCCAAGGACCATGTTTCTAACCACTTATAGTCTTCATTAACTTGGAAAGACCAGGAGCTTTTGAGTTTGGCACTCTGGAGTAAAATTCCAGCTTAGTCACTTGGAGGTCAAATGTGACCCTGAAAAAAAAAAAATCAGTCTTATTCCTTACCTATAAAACTGACAAAATTCCAGGCTAGCAGGATTACCATGGAGGAGGTCCTTAGCACTTTGCTGGCAGTCCATAAACAGTTCCTAAGGTACATTGTCATCAAATGCACCAACCAGCTCTGAATATATCCACTATCGGTACAGTATTTATCAAACTAGATCCTTTCCCTAACGTAATGACGAAGTGGCACAGAACAAGATGGTTAAACTAAAAAAGGAAGGATCATGAGTGTGCACACACACAAATATGTACACACACACTGGACTTTTATGCAGCTCCATAAAGAGAAAACACTTGCCCTCTCCATTCCATTATTTTCTAATCCTGAATCCTGCAGCATTTATTAGGTGCCTAGCACAGTTGGCTAAAGATCCAAATTTAATTCAGAATTTAATTTTTGTTGGGAGAGTGTCAAAAATTTACATTTTGAGTGCCAAAAATACATATAATATTTAAACACATATCACTTTATAAGTATAAATATGGATAAATATAAAGGAAGGCATGGGGGCAGGAGAGATGCACTCTCTTCCAGCATGATTTTGTAACAAATGGACCTTCCTGCTACAGATCATTTTGAACCTTCCTCTTGACTGGGCTTGAATGATCCAAAACCACCCTGAAATGATTTTACTTAGGTTGTATTTCTCTGGGATTATTAAGATGAAATTTTTTTCCTCTTTCCCCAACAATTTAACCATTTTTCAGACATGGGTAATGACCCTGCTTTTCCTGCCATGCTTTTGCCATATGCCTTTCTGTGACACAACTAGAAAAGAGCATGAGATTATGAGTGATTTTTTTCTATCTTTCAAAGCAGGAACCATGAAGTAGATTTGTGCTTTCTTGTCCATTCCTCCATTATTTGGCTTGCTTTCCTCTGTGTTCCTAGAGAAGAGAAGGCTATTTCAAGAGCAGGGAAGATGGGCTAATTCTTTTCAGATACTGTCCTACCTGGTCCCATTAGGTTCTGATCTCAATGGAATCATTTAAAATAACTTTCTGCTCACCGGGGTATTGTTAAGGAGATTGCCTTTGTGTATTTTAATGTGTACTTTTAAGTTCTGAAAGACACAGGAAGTTCCCCAGGGTGTAAATAGCCACTAGAATAGTACCCTGCCCTTCTAGTTTTATTCAGCATCCTCTGGTAAAAATGGCCACGGAGAAAAAGAAAGTAAATGATTTTCTGTTTGTTAAAGTAATACGATAGACAGGAAGAGAGACAGGTTCAAGTCTCTTCAAAAGAAGGAGAAGGCAGAGTGAATTATTACAGTCACTTTATAAATACATAAGGGTGTTAATTTCTGTTTTACCTCCAAATGCACAAAAGAGCTACTTCCTGTTCTCTCTTGCCACCTCGTAGTGATTCTGTCTCCTGGAAAAGCATGATGGGCCTCTTTTATCTGAGAAAGTCCTTGCCGTTGGTAGCAGTGAAGGAGGCAAGGGACATGTGCTCAGCCAGCTAGATGAGCCTGACCCACTCTAGCAGTCACCAGGGTAAGGTGTGACTTGTATCGGCCTTGAAACTTGGGCATGTGGTGGTGTCACTTCACCAGAAAGAGAATACAGGAAGGGCAGAGCTGGAGAGAAGGAAGGTGAGTTCATACTGGCGCAGGTTGGCGTTGGGGCAGCTGGCCTTGAATCTCACCAGAGAGCCTTGAGTTGTAGAGACACATCAAGTGACCTTGCCCAAGTCTACACAGCTGTTGGTGTGGCCGTGCTGACACTTGAATGGAGTCACGTCAGGACTAATTCTGCCACCCTTTGGCAGGGTTTGCTGACCAAAAAGCCCAAATAAAGCCTGTTATGAAGTCAGGAAGTGCACAGCTGCCTTTCTGACCCTACCCTCTCTGCACCTCTTCTCCTGGCTTTCTGGTCCCTGATTCAGCTCACAGACTTCCTGTGCCTCCAGTTTCTTTCTTCTCCCTTATCTGAATTAAAACTGTATTCAGGAGTAACAGCAAATCCCACCATTATGTACAACTCTAGTACATTAATAAAAATGTAGAAAAATAAAATAAAAATAAATCTTAAAAAAAAACCAAAAAACAAAAACTGGGGGCTGGAGCCGTGGCTCAGCAGTTACAGTGTGCGCGAGTACATGGGTTCAAAGCCCAGCACCACGTACACAACTAAGTGTCAGAGCAACGAAAGCCATGTGAAAAACTCAATAAAAATTGATTCTCTCTTTCTCTCTCTCCTCTCTTAAAAAAAAAATGCAAAAACTGACTCCTGTGTGGCCATTGAGAAAGGAGGTCTATTATCACGTGTTAAATCCGGATAAGTTGTAATGTTACACAACCTAATACATTTTTAGAAATGTTTTGGGAAGGGGAGGGGAGGGATAAGGGTGGGTAATTGGGAGGGGCACTCTTGGGGGTAAATCTAATCTTCAGAATCTATATTCATATGATATTATTTTGTTAAAAACTTATATGATTGTTCAACTAATAAAATTTCTCAATAAAAAATATATTTTCCACTTCCATCCAAAAAAAAAAAATGCATTCAGGAAAGGATCCATTGGCGTTGCCTTCCCCAGATTAACTCAAGCAGTAGCTCACTGTGCTCACTGTGGGCCATGATGAGGACAGTGTTGGAGATGACATCACCAATGGAGAGCATTTTGTGTTTTGTCCACACTGGGTTCCTCCACACCTTTCTAAGCCTATACAGGCTATTTATTCACTCAATAGCAGTGAAGATTTTTACAGAAAGTCTCAACCATACCCATAACTTTTATTAGTGGGTCTTTCAAAAGCAGGAAGAAGCCTTAGAGTAAGGATGCCAAGTAAAATACAGGATGTACAGTTAAATATGAATTTTAGATAAATAATAAAATTTTTAGTATAAGGATGTCCAGAGCATTGCAAGGGACATATCTATATTTGAAAATTACTAATAATTAATCTAAAATTTAAATGTAACTGCTGAGTGGTTTTTGCTTTGTGTAGTTTTCCCTAACTCTGGCAACTGTTTTCATAGGGTAAAGGAAGAGAGAGGTTGCAAATGTTACATAAGATAAGGAATGGAGAAGAAAGCAGCGGGAGAAAGGAATCCCAGGACAAATTCAGAAGGTCCTTCAGAAACTGGGTCTGAGACCACCCTCAGCAGAGGACACACAGTCTCGGTGCAGAGGAGCTAAGAGGAGGCTGGGCCTTTGGCCTCAGGATGAGCAGCAAAGTCCCCAGGACCAAGCAAGGCAGAGATGACAGACTCAATAATTCCAAATGGCCATGTTTGCTTAGACAACTAGCCTTTTCTCTTTTAGGCCCCAAGGACTGGATTGGGGTAGTCTAATAATGACTGAAAGTAAACTTCCTCCCAACCAGCAGGAAAGAGACTTGGGGCTGAATTTAATTTTATCTAAAGGAAATAATGTGACATTTCTAAAATCTAGTTTTGTGAAGTTACATTTATAACTGCAAAAAAAAAATAATTACTGTTAAACATTGAGCATTTTCCATGTGACACACCAGGTTTAGTGATTTATCTGCATTATTTTGGTTTTTGTATTACAAAATTATTCTGGAACATGAAGAATCCTTTATTAATGGAGACTTTGGGGAGTAAGTGAGGAGATTGTGGGAGAAGGGGAATGGAGCATATAAAGCAATGCCTGACTTATTGATTAGTCTGGCTCTGACTCAAAAATCTAATTCACATAGAAAGAAAAAATTGTCCCATAGATAGGCTTCACTGAAATACTCTTCTCAGAAGTCAGCCATGTGACAACCTGCCCTGTCCCACTAGTTAAAAGGAAAAATCTTTCATCCTGATGTGGATTTGATTCCTTTGCTTTAGAGCTTTTTTTCAGGCCTCCCCTAGATTTTAAAAATTTTCATGTGATCAGGTTAAGTTCTTTCAAGTTCTCTTACTTTTTAAGAGTGGCCTGTGTCTTCAAGTTTAAGTTTCAGTTAAAGCATTATTTTTCCGTAATTATGACTCTCTTAAAAGAGGAAAAGTTTTTCTTTCCAATTGACATAACATGCCCTGAGGTGGAGAGAATCTGTTCATGGAATATTCTGTGAACCTTCTCCAACAATAAGAAGCAAATAGCCATTGGCCTAACCTGCAAATATTTTGTGCCCCACCACCACCACACACACACCTTAGTAAAAAGCTTTCAGATGGTTTGTCTCACCACATGCTGAAAAATAAATCACATTCACCCAGTGCTCTGGCACCTGATTTTGCAGTCTCAAGTCATCGTCAACTGATCACAAAAAGAGTAGAAAAAAAAAAAAATCAGCTTACTCAACAATGACTAGCATTGTAAGTCTGTCCGTGGTTAAAAAGGATTATAAAAGGAGACAGGTCATGAAAAGAAATTTCTTGATTACTGAACAAAGGCTCAGCAATTATGCTTTGAAGAGGTTTTACCATTTAACCTGACAGATGAATTCCTTATCAACATTTACCGAGAAAGCGATTATTTTAGGAGAATATGGTTTCACAGATGTATTGTCAAGCCTGGGGTCTCTGGTATGGAAGCCTGATACTGCAAATAATTCAATAAGAGGTGAATCTTAAATATCTAGAGGTTAGGAGCAAGAAGTCTTTACCATCAGTGTAAGCATCCTCCACAGAGGGCTCCCTACCCTCTACCAATGAAGGCTCAGTTGATGGCTGCTTTGTGAAGGAAATGGAAGGCTATATGTGAATATAAAATCCCTAATCCCACATGGATCCTGCAACTGCAACCTTCTCAACATTTATACCACTCTATAAATTGCAGTGAGTTAGAGGTAATTTTTCCTTTGGTAGAAATAACTCAGCTTCAGACCTGGTTTCACCTGGATGTCTCACATATTCTTCAAGGTCAGAAAAACTTCCTTATTTCTGCTTAAATATTCATTCCTGGCTAGGTTTCTTAGTGTTAAGAGATCAGAGTTTACAAATATTAAAGCAGGGAAGACTAGAATCTACCATTAACAGCATGAACTCATGGGTGTTTTCAAACAGAAAGATAAAAAAAAATAGAAATGTGTTTATCCTACCCCATCCACTGAGGAAACGATGATCCCAATAGCAATGTATACACCCGGATTTTGATGCCAGGAATCATTTTGTCTTTGGGAGAAAAAGTAGATTCCAGGGTTGAACAGAGAAAGTCTGAAATGAGTCTGGAGGAATGTGACTTCACAAGTAGGAGAATATTCAAAGTATGAGGAGGGTTATTAACAGGACAAAGGAACCAGGCCAGCTGGAAGAGACTCCCAAGAGAAAGATCAGGGATAATCTGAGCATTACAAAAAATAAGGAGAATAGTGGATTATTGCACATTTTTAAAAAATAAATCTATGAGTCCAAATGGATATAAGTAAATAAATACATAGATAGCCAGGCCAGGACAGCTCTTCCGTACAGTAATACAGGTGTAATGACATAAATCTAGAAGCAGAAATGGACTCTAAAAACATATCATTAGATGCTCAAGCTAACAGATGAAAGTTTAATAAGGAATATGATACATACATAGCTGCAAAGTACTTCCCATGAAATATTTATTAATTATGAAAAGAACAATTCATAACACTATGGTGATGAGATCTAGTGGATGCCCCTAAGTTATCTGTGTCACCAGTATCACCACTACAGGGATAAACCTACATTATGTGCTTTGTGCCTCCTCCTATGATACATGGAGGAGCACACAACCTAACTTCCCTTCTTTCTTTCTGGAAAAAAAAAAAAAGCATAATCTGAATCCAACCATAGGGAAACATTAGACAAGCCCAAACGGAGGAAACTTCTACAAAATATCTAGTTTGTGCTCTTCAAAAATGCCAAGATCAAGAAAGACTGAGGAAAATTGAAAAAGTGTTTTAAATGAGAGGACAATTTTAAAGACAACTAAATGCAATGTATGAATCTGAATTGGATTCCATACTGGGAAAGAAAAGTCTACAAAAAAAAACATTATTGAGACAACTGACAAAATTTGGTTATTGATTAGTTATTGTATAAATATTAAATGTTGATTAATTAATATGGTGAGATATAAAAATATGTTCTTTTCCTGGGAATACATACTGAAATATTTAGACAAAAAGTAGTGCGATGTCTCCTTCTTACTCGCAAATGCTTCTGAAAAAAAAATTGTGTGAATGTGTGAGTACACATGTGTGGCATGTGGAAAGAGAGAGGGAAAAAGAACATAAAAACCAAAAGGGCAAGATGTAGAGTATCAATGAACCTGGATAAAGAACAAAATGATATCTTATACTAGTCTTGTAAATTTAAAATTATATCAAAACAAAACCTCACAAGAGTATACCCTTTCTTCAATGCCCAATGGAATTCACGCGTCTTCCACAAGGATGTCTTTTCCGGCTACAGAATGAAATCATAGATCACAGAATATATGGATGGAAGAGAAGAGATGCTTTCTCCAGAGAAATCCTATGGCAAAGATGAGTTCACATGTTCCCTTGGTAATTCATCAAAAGTCTTCCCAGGAAGATACTTTCTTGTCTTCCTCTGTTATCAACAGAGGGTCCTTCTGACCCCTTGTTCACATTCCCCACTTCTCTCCCAAACTCCTGACTCACACACACATTGGCCAATTCCTCCTGCTTCTGCTTGCATTTTTACCTCTGTGGTTTCCACTCAGATACTATTCCATCTGGCCCTTTAGGATACCTTCAATGCATTAGATGAACCTAGCACTTATTCCCCCCAGCACCCCATTCCTATGCCATCAAGACATTTATCTTGCTAAACTTAAATTGGCTATTTGCTTATCTTTTTCCCTCACCAGAATCCAAATTCCTTGAAGGAGGAGATTGGGGACAAGTCTAAGTGCTTACTAAATATTCACTGAATAACTAAATCAACAAAATGATTTAATATTTGGATGTCTAAACTATTTTCAGGTAATTTGCTTCAAAATGCCTTGATTTACTCACCTTAATGAATCTTTATGAATCTTTATGGACTCAGTCCTGAAGATCAAACATATGAAAGGTTCTTTGGACAGTTCTGATATGCACTGATATTTAGAATCATAAATCCAGCAGAATGAAGACATTTTTCACTATTCCTGTCCCCCATCCCAATTTCTCTCTTTTCCATAATTAACCCCAAAGTCTGAAGCTCCCCAAAATGTCCCTTGCTGAAATCCTGGAGTTTCTGCATGATTTATATTCTTGTTGTTGACATGTGGTTTTTGGTGACTTTGCTTCCCAGTAACACCTCTAAATAAATCTCATAAAGAAATTAGAAAAATAAAAGAAATAAAATTGACAGAAAATACTACATATAATCTAGTTGAAATAAAAAACAACTTCTATTGAAGGCAGACATATTCTAAAATCACCTAATATTTGTCAAGTGCAGTAGCACATGTCTGTCCTCCAATAACTCAGGACGCTGAGGCAGGAGGATTGCAAGTTTGAGGCCAGCCTCAGAAACTTAGCAAGACCCTATATATATCAAATATTTTTAAAAAGGGGTGGAAGGCTGGGAATGTATCTTAGTGGTAAAATACCCCTGGGTTTGACTCTCAGTGCCAAAAATAAAAATAAAACAAAGTAAAATAAAATAAACCACCTAAAACTGGATGTGTATTGGGTTCTTAAAATAGTTTGACCAACTAAGAGAATTTTGACCATCATTTCTAAAAAATCTCCAAAATTCCTTTATGTTCATCCAAATTTTTATTTTCATTGGTGGCCAAAATACGAATTTATATAAAATATATCTGGGAAGAAAGCAAAAGATATGAATTTGAGCATCACCTAGATTGTTTTGAGAAAAAAACACAAATAGTCAGCATATAGGATAAAACACCAAACAGACCAAAATGGGCTTTCCATTTCTAAGTCTACCAGAAAAGAAATTTTCATCTAGAAAAGCAACTACTTTGGAGTAAGTCAACTTTTTCAGGTTATGGCATGTCCCTTTCATTTATAGGTGTTTTCAAAGTTTCCCCCTAAATGGCGAAAGAAGAATTATAAAATAACCAGTTTTATTGAAATTCTTAATAGAGTGATATTTATGCTTTATAAATGGAAGTTTGTAGATTAATAAAGTCTGTTTATGAGTTACTATAACCTCTGTTGTGTGGTTCTGAATGAACAGTAAAGATAAGACATTTTCTTCTCTTCTTATCTCTTAAATGTCTTTTAAGACATTTAAAATGATAAAATGACTTTATCATCATCTTTACTTTAGGCTTCCTGAGACAAAAAGACAGACAAAGAAATCAGTGGGTAGCATCTTGAAGAGTGTGATATAAATTATCCTTGAGTTAATAATTTACTAGCTTATAGAGCCAAGGGAGATAATGCAAGATACCAATGTAAGTGAAATAAACTGTGTGTATATATAAATAATTCATGTTTTAATTAAAATTGCCTATGGAACATCAAGATATTCCAAAATCATTTTGACCAGCACACACTTCTATCAACTTAAAAAAAAAGAAGTTACCAAATATAACTTTTCAGGGTGTCAGAAGGTCCCCAAAGGTAGGTCACATGCTTTCGCTCAATGCCTGGTCCTATAATTAGCTCTTGGTGTCAAGAGGAAGAAATGCACACTGAACAGCAGGTACACAGTTAGTTTTGCTGCATGAAGCATAATGAGGATTTCAGATTTAACACACTAATACTTGTTTTATTACTGTAGTCAATTGTCCGTGCATCTTAGGATTCATGTTGTGTGCATTGGCTAAGTCATGTTTCTTTCATTAGCTAAAGCAATTAATGTACATTCAGCCTTTTAAGAACCATCTCTTTATGCTTTCTCCTTGTGTAATTCAGTTTGCAATGATTAAAATAATTTTTCAATGGAGATGCCACAGCTTAATGAAAAAATATACAGCACTAATGTAAGAGGCATTTGTAAACATTTTTAGGAGGATATTGTTTGTTGTTACACAACACTGAAGCAGATGGCCGTAAAAAGCAGCTCAGACTCAAGTTCTAGCAGAGACAGACCTTGGGGGATTGGGGCAAATGGGTGGAAGAAAGAGAGAGAGTTTACTCTTCGGAAAGAGATATTTGTCAGAAATAGCTTTGTGTGTACATTTAAGCACCAAATATTCGCTAGTGTTTACAACTAATGACTATCTTGTTAAACCATTTAACTATTGAGCGCTTACCTCGTGCCAGGCCTCAGACTAGTCTCTTACATATAGCTCCTTCCTCAATCATCATAACTGTGAGAAAATGACACAAAGGGATGAAATGACATTCCCACGAGTCTCATTACTAGTTAGTCACGGGTCTGGGATCCATCCCATATGCTGTTCCTTCCTGTGACCAAGTAGATTCTGTGTTTGTGTTTCCCTGTATATTAACCACAAAACTTGAAGCAAGTTGATTAACACCACTGAGCCTCAGTTTCTCATCTGTAAATATGGAGACAGTTATAGAAACCCAGTTCATAGTATTGTTGTGAAGATTAAGTTAATGTCTCCAGTGCTTAGAAGCATGCCTGACATATGGTAAGTGTTCAATAAATATGTGCTGCTATTACTGTCTCTGTGCTATCCTGCCTACCCTGTGCCATGTGCTTTTCTGTCTCAGAACTAATTGTTTCTTTGTTTTAAGCAAGATGTTATGTATTATGATGCGTATTAGTAACTGAACATGTGTGTAAATGGTCTTAGAGATGATTGCTTCACACTTATTACTTTTCATAATCGAAATCCAGGATTAATTAACTTTCTGAATATCTTTCCTAATTTAACAAGTGATTATCCTATTTAATGTACATGGACAATAATTTCAATAGATATTTCCTCTAATTATGTCTCCCTTCTGTGGGCATGATATGATAATGCAGGCTTTAGCAGCTAGATGCATGTGACTAGACAAAGTAGCTCAGATTTTGAGCACATTGTGCAATGATTATTTAAAATCTTCAGTCGGCATAAAACAGATCTAGAGTGACAGATCTAGCATTCCTTGCTCAGGCTAGCTGATTTCTGAAAGCAAACTCTTTCCATACAATACAGTGCTTACCTGGTTCTGTGCTCAGTACATTCCAACTCTTCTTCAGAGACTTAGCTTAAGAGTTACTTCCTCCAGGAATCTTTACAGACCTGCTCTTTTTTTTTCTCCCTCACCTGAACCCCTGAAGACAGAAAAAACCTAATAGGCTAATTGTCCTTCGACAACTATCCTATCTTCCTGCTTGGTTAGTGAATTTCCAGTTTTCAGATAGCACATGACTTTTCTTTTCTTTTTTTTTTTTTTAGACTCCATTATACCATTATTTCTCTTAGCACATGACTTTTCAAAGTAAAGATCTGATCAGCCTCCCTTGCAGCTAGGTTTGCCTGCCATGTGACCATGGTTCAGTGAACAAGATATATGCAGAAGTGCTATGCTATTTCCAGGAAGCATCTCTTAAGAGAGATGGGCAAGCTACTGTTCACTGCTTTTCTTTTCTTTTTTTTTTTTCTTGATTTGATGGTTGATGCTCCTATAGCCATTTTAGACGATGAGGTGGCCCTGTGTTGATAATGGCAAAACAACTAGATGGAAGGAGCCTCAGTTCCTGGTGACTGCAGAGTCAAGTCACTGGGTGACTTAGACTGTCAACATGCAAAAACAGTTTATGTGAGAAAGAAATAAACAGATTTTTCATCATTTGCATGTGAACCCATCTTGACTCATTGAACTATTGTCATACTTTTTGTTACTTGTAACCTGAGTCTCACATGATCACATTATATCTGACTGCTTAGACAGCTGTTGCTGTGCCAGATCTGAGTTCCTAAAAGCAAGGACTGTTCATTAAGCACTCACCACGATACCAGCCTCTTAGTAGGTTCTAAGTAAATACTTATTGCATAAAAATAACCCTAATCTGAGTTTGTGAAAAAGCACCAAAAAAAAAAAATACAGATTCTAGTGTCACTAAATCAGGAGAATCCTTTTTTTTTTTTTAATAAGCATGGCGGTCTTTTTCATGTACAGATTTGTGATGCACAACAGAAAAGGGTCACAAAATGAACAAAGTGCTTTCATCTGGACTGTTGTGTCTGTCCCATTGCTCTGATTCAGAATGACTTTGTTGTAGTTAAGGGATTGGTTTTATTGGTTCATGATTGCCTGTTTGGCAGAGAAAGCACATACATGTGGCTAGAGGGCATGCTCTGCTGTGGGCAAACCAGGCTCTTTGAGTCTAAAGAGTTAGGAAGAGTGACTGGCAGCTTGGGGGCAGAAAGGGGCCATAGCCCTGCAAGTGATTCTTACAACTGACCCAGAGATCTGGGATTAGATTATGAGCTTATAAGACTTGGCTTATGCCCTAGATTTTATGTCTGTATCTACACTTAGTTATTCCCAGCATGCCTCAGACTTTCCAGAGGTTCATTGAAATGGAGAATGCATATCATTTCCAATAAGTAATCCATATTGCTGTGAACCATAGGTTTAAAAAAGTAACAATAACAGGAAATCTTAGGTTTGAGAAGCAGTATTTTCACAGCAGTACTTTAAGGGATGTAGTCTTTGAGATGTTTTTTTAGGATAACAGAATCAACTAAGAGAGACTATCTTGGACATGAGACCCTTATGGATTTACCCATTCTCTGTTCTGATCCTGTATCTCTTTGGTAATGCCACAAACTCTGAAATTGCTGTGCTAACTCTATAACAAGCAATACTTCAGTGGAAATTCAAAAGTTAACTGTAATATGAAGCACTTTACTCAGTTAAATTTCCCACATTGTTGAAATCATGAAGCTCTTCAGAAGGTTTTGAGTAGAATAGCAAGAGGTTTGTGTGAATTTAAGAGCCTAATTTGCCTACTTGGAAAGGAAAAAAAAAACATAAAAGTGGTGGCAAATCTTTTCGAGATGCTAGCATTGCACTGATTTAGCTGTAAATTTTTAAATAACAAGTAAAAGATCCATGCACTTTTTCTCAAATCACACTTAGCCAGTGATCAGAATCTTTTCAAGCCACTTCTGAATCAGTATTACTTCATGCAAAGGGCAAAGAAAGTAGAATTGTTTAATATATAAGAGTTACTATAGTAAATACCCTCATGGCTTTTCTGAGGACCAAAAAGAAAAAAAAAATTGGAAAACACTTGTCACTCTAACGCGAGAGTCACTTAACATGTGGCTGACCCTGAGGTTGAGTGCCGTGCGTGACTATGTGTTGGCCAGTTGACTAGAACCATGCAGCATGACTAATTCACTTAGGACTAATTCACCCCAGACATTCACCTGTTGAAATAGATAGTTTACCTATGGAAAGCAATGCAGAGGTCAAAGAAACAACCAAACTTAGGACATAGTTATGGAAACAACTTGACCTAGCTAAATCATTATAGATGAGATTCCTTAGCAGAATCACCCATCACTTAAGCTGTTTTTCCAGGGATGAAATATTTGCCAACAAGAAGAAAGAAGGGAAAGAGTGAAGAAGGGAGAGGAAGGAGGAGATGGTGGGAGGGTAAAAGAGAACATATCTTCAGAAAGGTGTCAAAACCCCCTTTACTATAGGGGGGCTAGAAAATGTTGTTTAGAAAGGACCTGAATTCCTATAGATGTAGCCAAACTTTGGATCCTCCAAAATCTGTGACACAGCTGTTGTCATTGACATTTTTCTCAACCAAAGCCTAAGGACTTAAGAACCTTAAATTCTGTGTAACTCTGGGTTTTTAGGTTTTTTTTTTGTTTGTTTGTTTATTTATTTATTGCAGTACTGGGGCTCAAACCTGAGGCCTTCTGCATACTAGGCAAGTGCTCTGCTGCTGAACCACATCCCCAACCCATAACTCTGGATTCTTGAGGCTGAAGGAGTCTCTTCATCTCTCTCTCTCTCTCTCTCTCTCTCTCTCTCCTTTTTCTTCCAAGTAAGTGGTTTCAGAAAGAGAAACAGAGGAAGGTAATTAAGGATGGGGAGAAGAAGGGCAATAATACTGACACAGAGGCATAATGCCTACTTATACCCCACATTTTCCATCTATCTGGGAGATTTGGGGGACTAGAAGTACTGGAACAAAGGACTATACTCAGCAACTGCACCTAACTACTAGGTACCAGAACATAGTCAGCCTCACCAGGAATCATGGGTGGAATCAAGTGCACTGTCTTCCACTAAAACACCAGACCAGTTCAGCAGTCTGGAGCCCAGTAGCATTTACACAGCAACCCAATCAAGTGTGGTCCTGCAGCCTGGAACCACAGCCAAAAACCACAGCTTCAAAATGTGTAGCCAATCTGAAGTTAGCCCCAGTCCACATTGCACACAAACTTCTTTTTATCAAAATGGATCTGGTTCCATGAGTACCACTGAGATATTTTTAATATTCTTTAAAGTCTGAAACATTTTATAAAGGATTCAACCTGAAACTCTAAGGGAAATTTGGAATGGGTGAAAAAGAATTCTTTATCAAATGAAATCAAAGAGAAAATTGCCAGGAAATGCATGATTTCTTTTTATGAGACAAAGCCCAAACTGTTTTTATAGCAAATTATTCTTTACTTCATTGATGACACATACTTGCCAGTTATCACTCACCCTCTTTTTTAAAAATTTCTGAATGTTGAGTCATGAAGTTATTGAGCATTCCAGTTTCTTTTCCCTGTAAGTTGTAACCAGACCAGAATTGTGTTAATAGATATCATAAAAATGTAGAACTTGTATCTGGAAAATTTTTTCTGTTTACTTGTTTTCAATAATTTTAAGGGCAACTATAACTAACTGGTCATTAAAAAAAAGTTTCAACAAAAGGATTGAGTTTCCTGTTTTTTGGAAATCTGCAGAAGGATGAACTTTGCATTTCTATGTCTTTCATAGTTTGGGAAGAACCCTCCTTTTTTATCTCATCCTCCAAAAAAACATTATTTGGCAATATATTTCTTTGGGTTAAAAAAATTCAAATGTGGTTTCATTAATCATTTCATCTTACATTCACTTACTCTGGCAATAAATTTGGAAATCTGAATTGTGAGAGACAGAATTCTAAACTAGACACTGGAGGTTCCATCTCCTTGGTGCATAATCCCTGAATAATGCTGCCTCTCCTTCCATACGGGCAGAGAAAAATCTATGAATAGGATGGAATATCACACCCATAACTGAGTAATCAGTGGATGTTGAGTTCATCAAAAGGGACATTATTCTAAGTGAGCCTGGACCTCCTTAGAAGATTCACCGGAACAACGTGGGATGTCAGAGGATATTTCCTACTCACCTGAAAGAAATAAAACTGCCATGTTGTGAAAGGACCTGAGCACTATCCTCAGCCAAGAACTTGCAAGATAATAGGAACCTCACAGAAATGAATATGCCAACAAGCAGTGATCCTTCAAAGGAGCAAGCCTTGTGGATGTCTTGATTTCAGTCTGGTGAGAGTCTGAACCAGAGGATCCATCTCACCTACATCCAGAAACTGTGAAGAAAATAAAATTCATGTTTGTGTAAACCATTAAGTTTTTGGTAATTTGTTATGTAGCATTAAAATACTAAGGATGACAAATGCGTGTAAGAGTCCATCAGTCCACAGAATCTGTTACTGAACTTGCAGTAAACGGCATGACTTTCTATTACTGGAAGCAAAACCCAAGCTCAGACAGCATCCAGTGCTGCCTTGTTTTCAATGTCCAGTCCAACGTGTGGCTTAAGTGCATCTACTTCTTCACTGTAACTCTCTTTCAGGAATCACATAGTCAACTTAAGAGAGGAATGCAGGCAAGAATTGCTTCATAAACTATGCTGTCAATATTCTATTGAAAAGAATATAGTTACCCCATCACTTTCTTCTCAATAGAATATTGACTTAGAGTACTATTGACTCTATTGGCTTAGAGTACTTACCAATAAAAATGTGCAAAGAAATATAGATACCCAATCATTTTTTTCCAAATTTATATTGGTACATTAGAGTTGTACATAATTATGGGATTTGTTGTTCTATGTTCATACATGTACACAATATGACAATATAATTTGGCCCACATCACTCTCCAGCATTTCCCCTCTCCCTCTCTACTCCCACCTCCCTGGTCTATTTACCTAATAATTTGGATGAGAGAAGTACAAAATATATAGTCATGCATATGAGTTGTATTAACATTGTCATCATTGACATATTTATTAGTTTTCTTATTTCAATTCTGTAGAAATAGCAGTAGTCATGGTGTCCTTTATGGGAGGCCATGTTCACTTGCTTTCTCTTTGCTGCGACTCCTAACAGAAATAAACTTAAGTTAAATGAGGAGGTAGCATATTATGAGGAGAATACAATGGCCAAGATGTTAGGAGACCCAGGTTATGTTCTCCAACATTAATTAGCTCATGATTTTAAATATGAGTCTCTCAGAAGAAATAAACCCAGAATACGGTCATCCATTTTTGTGATCTTAATACTGGCTTTTTGATCCTGCTGATGTAGGGACAAATCCCTTTCTATGAAAGAAAGGATGTCCCATAATATCTCTGGCATTTCAGCTTTCTTCCTCATGTGGATGCTCTCCTATATTTTGCATTCGGCAACGTAATTCAGAGCCAGTCCATACTCCAGCAATCAAGATGTTCCAGTATTCCTATTTTATTTAATTTTAGGCAGCATCAATAAAGCTAATCCATTGCACAGGATAAAATCATTACATTGTAAAACTGATGACATTTAAAAATTCAAAAATTAGGAGCAGGAGTCTTTTTCTGTCCTTCTCTCCTATTTGTGGTTCTGGTGGCTGAATTTATGTCTGATGTTACAGTAACACCAGCCCCTCCCTTGAGCAGAGAAATTAATTACTCAGTACTCTAGAAATCAGCATAAACTATTACAGAACTGGAGATTTCTGGGCATGAGGAAAATAGGAGAAGGATCGATAGAAGTGCAGAGGAATAGCATTTCTAAGAATTGGTGACGTTAACCATTAGGGAAGAGAGATACAATTTATATTATTCTTGCCGTAATGCCTATTCATTCCTATCCACATGAATACTGAGAAAATTAAGGCAAATACTTGCTCTGCCTTCTGCTAAATGAAAACACTGCCTGATGTTCACATATATTATTGACCAATTTTTGCAGAAGCTAAACGATTATAATAGTAATGACTACTTTTGCCAATATTTGTTAAATGACTTGCCAGTACCAGGAGCTGTGCTGAGCACTTACTCATATTACCTCCTCCTTTAAACCATACAACCAACTGTGGAGTATGTATTATGTTCCCTAATTTACAAATGACAAAGCCAAAGCTCAACAGAAATTATATAACTTGCTCAAATCATGTATCTGATAAGCAATAAGCCCACAACTGACTTCTAGAACTCGATTGCAATTTGTCCTGCATCTCAATCACTAGAGCTTCATCTGCCTTGGAGCCAAAGTCAAGACACATCAGTCCCCAACACACTATTTTACACAACTATTGTCATTTAAAAACAATTGTTACTGGGCTGAAGCAGTGGCTTGGCAGATATCACTTGCCTGACATGCACGAGGATGCGGGTTCAAACCCCAGCACCTTGTACACAACGAAGTCTCAGAGCAATGAAAGCCACATGAAAAACTAAATAAAAATTGATTCTCTCTTTCTCCTTCTCTCACTATCCATCTCTATTTAAAAAAGTAATTGTTACTGAAATAACTTTTTCTATTAGTAGTAGTGTTAAAATTAAAAGATATGGAAATATTAATGCATTGTTCAGTGGAACTAATCTTTAGTTGTTGCCATCATGGCAGAACAAAGCTCATACACAAGGAAAATCTTAATTTCTCCAAGTTGATTTTTTAACATAGGGTCATTTTCTTATCTATTTGAATTCTCTATAACACAATAATATCTAAACAAAAATATCAAACCATATATATATATATATATATATATATATATATAATGTACATACATGTGTGTATATATGTATATATAGATATGTTTGTCCAACCCATATTGATTTTAATATCTATCATCTCTCTTTTAAATGGATTTGTTAATATAGGTCCATGGTTGTCTCTATATGTGAATTTTTAATTCTCTAAAATATAATATTATTTAAAGAAGAAAATTTTAGTCTTGAATCTAAATGAATGACTAGTACACTCTAGGTTAGTTTGAAATTAAACTTAAAATAACATTTATCTCATTAGCAGTAGAAGCCTGATCCATTCTCCCTACTTAGTATTACATATGGTATTGGCTATATTTTCCAAACCCCCAGATCAGGATGCATGACATAGGATTGCTAGGGAATATCCAGAACATATGGTTGCCATCATATTAGGGAAAAGCCACTGAAGATTCTTTGAAATTGCTATTCCTACAGCACATATTCATTTCAGAGAATAACCTCGTATTTTCCTAAAGATATAGTCCAAATCTACCAGGAGCTTTTGAGAGCTGAAGTTAATTATATATCCAGGTAGGTGGGCCAGCAAGAAGGCTCAGAAAACAGCTTGATAATACAAGAAATAAACCCCTCAACCATTTTCAGTTTAGAAAAGCCACATCAAACCTTAATGAGAAACCACATGTAGTGGTAAATTCTGGCATTTAATTTTATGATTATTTACAGGCATTCTGGTAACATAGCATATGGCATGGAGCTGCCTTTTTTAAAGTACCAAAAAGATAAACTGGAAAAAAACTAACTACATAGCATACATAATTTTATTTCTCTTACTAAAGAGATGAAATACATAGTTAATTAAATAAAAAATATAAAATGGTTTAAGTTGTGAGCAATAATTTATACTTTGGGAAGTACTTGGCATAATGCCTTAGGCAGAAACTGGTTAACAAATATTAAGAAAGTAACAGAAGTTCCAAAGTAATTTATTCTTAAATGACTGTCCTATAATCTGCCAAAAATCTCCATTATTTTAATTCTATAGACATTTATAATTCTAATCAAATGCTATAAATGGCATTATAAAGTCTTTCATCTATTTGAGTTTTCAATTATTTTTTAAAGTCTCAAAGTAGACTTTGGCAGTAGATGTAGTAATAAGCTGCTATTTCATTTTTTTCTCCCACAAGAACAAAGTTTTGCTATGTTGTAACACTAATAGATTTGAATACATTTATTTGCAAAGTCAACTACTTTGGTAGCTTTTATTAAATGGTCAGATGAAGTATCAAATGGTACATGACATTAAAAAAAAAAAAGAAAAATGAGTTTCAGGTACAAATGGCAGGCCAAGAATTCACCTCTCTTTATACCCAAAAGCCCACCAAACAAGAGTACATAAGTTGAAAATAATGTAGTCATAGGAACAGAGATAATGAGAGATGACCATTCTTCTCATTTATAGAATAGGAAAGCAGACAGAAGTGTGTTAATTGATAAAGCTTGAATAATTCACAGTCCAGAATCTACCTCAGAGAGAGGCAATGCATTTAGCAGTAAAGGATCCCTCCAGGAGTAGAAAGGCTCTAAAATAGAAGTAAGAATATAGGCAGAAATGGGAATAAAAACTGAAATAGAGAGATTGGTTGAATGGCAGTAGAACTGAAAAATAAAAACTCTACTAAGTCCCTATCTCCACCTTGATCCCCAGAAACAAAAATTGTCAGGATGAAGGCAGTCTATTCTTTACCCCCAGGCAAAATTTAATTTGTATATAAAAACTAGAGGTATGGATCTTGTATTTAAAAAAAAAAACTGATATGAAGTCAGTCAGGGATTTCTAAATGTTGACATCGAGAGCTCATGAAAATGCTCATCCTTGTAATTGTTACTGGTTGTGAACTTGAGACAGAGGAAAACTAATGCATATTTCAACTTTTAAAATCAAATATTTTCCTTCATTGTCCCTTGAAAACAGCATCCAAATCTTTGAAAACATTTAGCACCCACCATACTTATAACTAGATGCCTTAGGCGGCAAAGAAGGAACCACTAGCCAGGCACTAGTTGGGTCACTGATAGATTTATTTGAAATGCTTCAAGAAAGACCTCTCCTCTAGTCACTTTTAGGGAACTGAAAATTGGATTTGAAATAAACCAGTTAAAACTGAAATCCATAGCATGGGACAATTAAATAGACATCCATGCTGTGTTATCTTTTGAAGTCCCTCACATAGATAGAAACAGTTAATGGTAGGCTGCTAAGCATTAAAGAAAATGTCCCCTTGCATGTCAGTAAGCAAATGATTCCAAGATCCAAGTAGATTATCAGGGCAGGCTATTTTTATTGTGTTATCTCAGAGGTCTTTAAGGGGAAACAACTCATATATAGCATATATCCTCTCCTGCCATTTCTACCTTTGCTCCCATCCTGTCCTGTGCTAACACATAATGTCTAACAATAAATTCTGATGCTAACTCCAACAACATTAAGATAAAGATGTCAACACATAATGGCTAAACTCATCCTTGAGGATCTAAAAGTTTACCTTCCAAGAAAATCTATACTTGATTTATTCTACAATTTTCTCACCTGTGGAACTATCCTGGTTCTTTCTATATTGGAGTTAGCAAGCTCTGGCTTCATGTCAGATATGAACTATATCAAAATCTCTAAAGGAATAGCATTATTTCATCCTATATGTTCTGCAGGAATTTCTAATATTCATTCAGAATACAGAATCATTCAATCTGCCACTAGTGATAAAATGATTACAAATGATTTGAATGAGGAACTACAAATATTGATATAGGGCATGAGTGGATACAGATATTTCAGAAGCGCATAACACTTCTTGATGGCCACTCAAGAAGAATCTATTGTACATAACAAGCAGTGAAAATGCAAAAGTAACCAATTACAGTCTCAGAAAGCCAAAGAAATAGATGGTTGATCACCACAGATTCCTAATTATCCTTTGACAAATAACTCCTCCTCCCCCACCCAACTCAGACTTCAAATTGACTTAATTATACTCTCTAGACCTAGGATTGAGTGGCCATGTAATACTGGTCTAGAATTTCCTTTCTCTGGCCATTCTAATTGTTCAAGAGTCTACAAAAAGGCTAACTGAAATCAAATAAGACACAGTTTTGGAGTAACTCTGAAACCAAGGAAGGTGCTATTTTTCTTGAGTCAGACTTATGTCTGAAAAGGAAATGGATTCAAGTTATTAGAGCCAAAATTTTCAACATAAAATAAACCTAAGAAAAAATTTAAGAAATAGCTGAGAGGATTTGAAAGAGTAATCAGAACCTATTACATCATTTGGGTTCCAGTAACCAACAGGTTCTGAAATCAAATCTACAATGGAAATTTGAGTTTTGAGAGCCAACAAATTCTCTTCCTATAGGTTTACAATGAGTTATTAATAAAATAAATAATCTTTTCTTAAGAAAGAGGGACAGTGAAAGAGAGAGAGAGAAAGAGAGAGAGAGAATCAATTTTATTTAGTTTTTCATGTGCCTTTCATTGCTCTGACATTTTGTCATGTACGTGGTGCTGAGATTTGAACCAGCATCCTCATGCTTGCCAGGCAGGTGCTCTAACTGCTGAGTCACCACTCCAGCCTCAACACAAAGAATCTTAATTGAAAAGCACTGCCTTCTATACAATAAACATCTTCTTCCTTTCTCTCTAATACCGTTCATAGCAATGAGAAAGCATTTACATAAAGCCCAGGACTATCATTCATAGAATCACAAACCAACTATCTACTCTCCATCCTCAAAAGCTTTTTAGTCCCCTCCAGCCCTGTGATCAATGGGTCTAGAGGAATTACCTCTGCATTACTGTACAAAGAAAAAGTATGAATGGAAGAAAATCAGGTTGATTGCCTTCATCAGTGTTTCCATCATCAAAGCCATCAAGATACAGATGCACAAAGAGGAAAAATACAAATAAACATGTGCACATGCAAAAATACAGAGAGAGAGAGAGAGAGAGAGAGAGAGAGATACATGTATATTATAGTAAGACTACTGAAACCCAAAGACAAGGAAATCTTTTCAAAGAAGATATAGAAAATATACATTTCCTTAATAGAAGCCCAAATCAGATTTACAGCTGATTTCTCAGCAGTAATAATGAAAGCCAAAAGGCAATTGAATGACATCTTCAAAATGACAAATGGCAAGTTTATGCTTTTCTCCTATGTACTGGGAAAAAATCTGTATGTAATCTAACAATTTGAAAATCATTTTAGCATAATACTAAAGTGGAAAACCATGAAAGAAGGGAAGAATAGATCTGACCACATAAAAAGCATAAATTTAAAAATTGCTATACAAAATAGATGCTACAAAAATGTGGAAGTCATTCTCTTTATTAGATAGCTTTTACAAATAAAAAATTGCAAGTATTCTGAAATTAAAATATTCACAGAATACACACATAATTCATAAACAATTCTAAATGTTTAACAAAGATGAAAAATATTTAAAACTCACTAATAGTAAAAAGGTAAATTAAGTGAAAATAATATAGAATGTTTCAGACATGAAATACTATTTAAAATCAATTTTATTTGGAGTTTATATGGAGTTTTCAAAAAAAGATGCTGACAGAGGCTATAGCATGGCTTAGCAGTTACAGCACTTGCCTGGCATAAGCAAGGAAGTAAGTGTGAAGCCCAGTACCATGTGCACAACAAAGTGTCGAAGCCATGAAAGTCACATGAAAAACTAAATAAAATTAATTCTCTCTCTCTCACTGTCCTTGTCTCTCTCT